>JAKUCM010006234.1:0-57481 GCA_023374145.1 Lepidium sativum
CAAACTGGAGTTTGATATGATATACGCTCACAAAACACTGATCCGTTATTGGTTAAGTCAATTTAACCATCTCAAATCAACCGAGGGGAAAATTGATATTCTAATTTTTGGAAGGGGAATTGAATTGTTAAACTTCTCACACGGTCAAATTTGTCGAGGCAAGAAAATAGGTACATCTAGCTCATTTTCATAATTTCGAGGGGGATCTGAATCGTTGACCCAAGGAAATGTGAGTGATAAACTGAGTTCGAAACCAAAGCTCTTATATTAACTTCATACAAAAAAAAAACAAAAAAACAAAAATGTAACTACTACAGAGACTCGCTCAGGCTTCTTATAGATATGCTAGTTACCGTTAAGACAACATTAACTATATCTAATGTGATTACAGTTGGTCTCATCTCGACAGCTACTACTATTTCTACTTGGTTAACGATAGAACACCTATTTTAAAAGTTGATTTATTTCATTTTTTTTCAAATACCCGTCACAACTATTTCGTCGCTTCTCTCGTTGAAGATGTTTCATCTTTACTAAGTTTACTCATATTGTATGATTAAGATTACTTAGTATCAATCGATTGAAGAGGTTTGTGAATTTTCAGCAATGTTCTAAAGGAAGAATGCATGCAAACTAAAGGTTTGTGTAGTCTTCTGCGTTTTGTCATGTAATGATGAAACTGTTTACAGGTTACAAGCTTTGCAGATTTGGGGTTTGTTACACCAAACGGACCATACTCATATGAGTATGGATGTTGGTGGTGAAAGTGATCACCACAATATGACCATATCTATCATAATATTTACCATAGAAGCCGGTGATATACTCATCTGGATGGTTCAGCTCAATCTACAGAGTAATTTCAATTGATTTGGAGGATCATAGTTAAAAAAGTTGAAATCATTGCAAACATAATCAAATTACTTACAGTGTGAAACTGGTATGTACTGGAATGCGAACCGTATCGTTCAGATAACAGATACTTCCCATTTTTCTTGTATTGGAACTGATCAACATTATACCGACCATCATCTCCTCCTGAAACAAAAATATGGGAAATGTCTTTGTGTTTAAAATCGAAAACCATTCAG
Source organism: Lepidium sativum (assembly GCA_023374145.1). Taxonomy (NCBI): domain Eukaryota; kingdom Viridiplantae; phylum Streptophyta; class Magnoliopsida; order Brassicales; family Brassicaceae; genus Lepidium; species Lepidium sativum. The sequence continues at coordinate 1,092 of JAKUCM010006234.1, forward strand.
CGTCATAGCCACAATCTATTTCACCAAGTTTGATTAACCTGTTTTATCATACCGACAATGGTTAAGACAACTTCTTATATAGATCAACAATGGAAAAACTCATACAGATAAAAGACTAAGAACAATACCGTGTTTCAGAAGTCATCTCCTCCTTTACTTGTTATATTATGGACTTTGGTGCTTATAGGTTTAGAGTTAAACATTTATAAATTAATAATGTTGGGACGTAAATTAATAATTTATAAATATTATTAATATATCAATATATTAATAAGACTAAAAATATAATTTAGCACTATAAAATTATATTATTTTATAAAAAAAATTTGTATATTAATTTATATGGATAATTTAAAGAGGTTATACGGTATATTTATAGAAATATGCTGCTTCAACTTTGGGCCGTTGACGTTTACGCTTGTGGGAAGTCTTGCGACGCAGCTGCGATGAATGTTGATTTGCGACTAACGAATAGCGATGAATTAGCTGTGTCGTAATGCCGTCTCAAAAGGCGATTTGCGATACCTTTGCAAGGAAAGTTTCCATCACAAATGTCATGTTTTGTTGTAGTGTAAAGGTATGTGTATTCTTCTGTGTTTGGTCATGTAATGGTGAAGCATTTTGCTGGTTACTGTTATGTTTGTAAACGGTTCAATAATACACACCATAAACGGAATACCAATCCTCAGAATTACACGTCTTTTAACACGTAAAGATACAAATAGCAAACAAATATTAAGATTGTGAATTGTGTTTCCTTTTATTAGCATCTTTCTTTGGAATCTTTCACACAGATCTGGGTGGTAAAGTTTTAGGACTATGATAAAGACCTAAAGATACGAGACGAGATTCATTATAAGTCCCATGAAAACCACCAAACTGACAGGACATTCCAAGATTGTAGATAAATTCTCTTCTGGAAGGTTGCAAGATTTGCACAAATTTGTCTGTTATACCAAACGGACCGTACTCCTTGATGTTTGAAGTGAAAGTGATCTCCATAATCTTACCAGATGGATGATAATATTTACCATAGATTCCAGTGATATACTCATCCGGATGGTTAAGCTCAATCTACATAGTAATTTCAATGGATTTGTATAATCAGAGGAAAAAGGAAGCAGAAAAAGAGTTAAACTCTTCCAAAACATAATCAGATTGCTTACGGTGTGAAACTGGAATGTACTGGAACTTGAACCGTATTGTTCTGATAACACATAGTTTCCATTTTCCATGTATTGGAACTGGATCGACATTATCCCGTTATCTCCTCCTGAAACTAAAATCTGGGAGATTTCTTTGTGTTTCAAATCAAATTGATCAATTTGAGCGTCAGAGCCACCACCAATTTCACCAACTTTGATCAAACTATTTCATCATAATGACAATGGTGGTTAAAGACAACTTCTTATATAGACCAACTACCACAGAAAGTTAAAATATTAGGATCAAGCCATAATATATATGTAAAATAGATACACACATATCAATCAATCACATTTACTTGTATATTGTCATTACCAATTCTACACATTTCTTTTTTGTATAAATCACTATGTACTCTATTCATATCAATACACAATTTTATACAAATCGAATATAGTATCAGAGCAAGTTCGGTCTAAAGTTTTTATATAGGTATCAAGCCTTCTTTTTTTTTTTGTTTCAAGCAGTTGAGCTTCCTTTTCATTCAAATGATCAAATAGATAATAGACCTCTGAATCCCAGCCAAGTGATTCTTTTATTCCAATCATGATCAAACGATCAAATTATTTCTTCTTTTTTTCTTCCAATAAAAAAAAGACTAAGAATAATACCTTGTTTCAGAAGTCATCTCGTTCTCAATTTGTAATTTGGTGCTTCGTGACTTTTCCAAACTAGGTTTGCGGCAAAGAGAAGCTTATGAATACAGATATAAAAGTCTCGAAGCTAGATTTCCCAATTTCCAACTCTCTGGCACGATCGCATCTGTTGACTAGTATCCATTGACCAAGTAATAACTCAAATTGATCTTACATGCTGATGACTATTAACTCCATTAAGTCATCGATGAAAGGGCTTTACCTCGTCTAGGTTTATTTGGGCTTATACAGTCGAGCCTACCTCCTATTAGTATCTTCTTAAATTATAATTTTGTGTAATTCTTTTAAATGTTTTGGCTAATTTTTTTGAATTAAATAAGATCAATGATCCTTCCGCAACAACGTTTTTAATGAAGTTGAACCTGGTATGAAAATGTTTAGTTCTTTCATGATAAGCATAGTTTTTACTTAGAAATATTGCGCTTTGTGAATCGCAATTGATCTCTGCATGTTCCTGCAATTGACCCAGTTCTTTTGTTATGCCTTTCAGCCAGATCGCCTCCTTAGCAGCCTCCACCAACGCCATGTATTCGGCCTCTATGGTGGACAACGCTACTGTCTTTTGAAGACCCGACCTCCAGCTCACCGTGTTTCCTGCCACTTGAAAAACATAACCGGTAGTACTTCTGCTTCTGTCTAAATCACCAGCAAAATCACTGTCACAAAATCCTTTTATATTGAACTCTTCTGATTTTGTGTATGTCAATTTATAACTTATCATATTCTTGACATATCTCATGATCCATTTTGCAGCATTCCAGTGATTTTGATTCGGAGCACTCATGAATCTGCTAACCAACCCCACGGCATAGGCTAAGTCTGGCCTGGTTCCAACCATCGAGTACATCAAACTTCCCACGGCATTTGAATAAGGTATTTTTCTCATTTGTCTTTCTGTCTCTTCTTTCTTTTCTTCTGCTGTGCTGGATAGTTTAAAATGTGCGCCTATAGAAGTATTCACAGATTTAGCTTGATCCATGTAGAATCTTCTGAGAATTTTAACCAGATAATCTTGCTGTGTCAAATGCAAAATTCCTTGCTTTCTGTTTCTTATAATGTCAATCCCTAAGATTCTCTTAGCTGACCCCAAATCTTTCATGTCAAATTCTTGATTCAACATGCTCTTTAACTTGACAATTTCTTCCATGTCTTTAGCTGCCACTAGCATGTCGTCTACGTATAGCAGTAGATACATGTAGTTTCCTTCTCCTAGGTTCTTGAAATATACACAAGCATCATGTATAGATCTCACATATCCTTGAGATTTCATGAATTCATCAAATCTGATGTTCCATTGTCTCGAGGATTGTTTTAACCCATAAATTGATTTCTTTAACAAACATACCCTGTCATCATTAGAGAAGCCTTCAGGTTGTTCCATCAAAATTCTTTCCTCCAAATTCCCATGTAGAAAAGCCGTTTTAACATCAAGTTGTTCTAGCTCCAAATCTAGATACACCACCATAGATAAAACCAGTCTGATTGTCACATGTTTGACTACCAGTGAGAATATCTCATGGTAGTCAACTCCTTCTATTTGGTTGTAACCTTTGGCAACTAGTCTCGCTTGAATCTCATGGAATTCCTTGTTTAATCTTAAAAATCCACTTGCTTCCAATTACTCTTTCTCCTTTAGGTCTTTCAACTAAAATTCAGGTGTTGTTCTTCTTCATTGAATCAATTTCTTCATCTGCAGCTTCCTTCCACAAATTCTTGTCTTTGCAATTCATTGCCTCCCTGTATGATTGTGGCTAGTCCGAATCAATTTCTTGAGCCACATTGAATGCATAAGCTGTTATATCTGAATCATCAAATCTACTAGGAACCCTTACATGTGTCCTTCTCACTCTGTCTATCCTTCCAATTCATTTCCATTTAACACATCTTCCTGTTGTTCCTCATTTGATTCATGCGCACCTTCAACTTCCTTAGATGATTCCACATTCTGAATGTTACTACTTTCTGACTCATTTGGAAGAAGAAAAGTAACCCTTTTTCTTCTTATCTCTGGAATATCTGTCGTTTTTTCATGGTTTCCAATGTCCTTGTATACGACATTCTCACAGAAATTCACATCTGTACTTATCACACATTTTCTATCTTCTGAGCTCCAAATCCGATAGCCTTTGACCCCTTGTGGATATCCAACAAAGATTCCTTTTTTAGCTCTAGGCTTTAATTTCCCTTGGTCAATGTGATAGTATGCAAGACATCCAAATCGTCTCATATGTGAATAATCTGGTTTGATTCCAGACCATACTTCTTCTGGTATTTGAAAATCTATGGCCACAGAAGGAGACCTATTAATCATGTACACAACAGTTGAAGACGCCTCAGCCCAAAATGACTCTTCCAAACCCGTTTCACACAGCAAACTTCTTACCTTTTCCAATATAGTTATGTTCAATCTCTCTGCTACACCGTTCTGCTGCGGGTTGTATGGACACGTCTTGTGTCTCATTATGCCATTTTCTTTGCAGTATTCGTCAAAGTTCTTGTTGCAATACTCGAGTCCATTGTCAGTCCTCAAAGTTTTAATTTTCTTACCACTTTGATTTTCAACCAATGCTCTCCACTCTACGAACTTCGAGAAGGCCTCATCTTTAGTCTTTAGGAAATAGATCCAAGCCTTTTTGGAATGGTCATCAACGAATGACATATAATATTGACATTTAGCTAAGCTTGGTGTAACATTTGGAGATCCCCACAAGTCTGAGTGTATGTATTCAAGGTTTATCATTGAGTTGTGCTTACCAGATTTAAACGGTAACTTGCGTGCCTTTCCAAGAATACAAGGTTCTCATCTTTTCAGACTTGATATCTCTTTCTTGCTCAATAACTCTTTTTTGACCATCATTTGTAGACTTTTCTCATTAATATGTCCTAGCCTACAATGCCATAGAGTAGTTGAGTCAAGAGCTTCCTCCATATTCATCATTTCAGACCTTGTTTTCCCATCAAGAAAATATAATGTGTCTCTCTAATCACCAACAATCATTTCCTTTTTATCTTTGAAGACTCTCAGTTTGTAATATTTTGACTGAAACCAGCAACCTTGAGATTCCAATTGCCCCAAAGATATTAAATTTCTCCTGGTTGTAGGGGAGTATCTTACCTGAGTCAATATCACTGCTTCTCCTTTGTGATTTATAAACTCAATCTTTCTTATTGCTGTGATTTCACACGATGTGTCATTTCCCATAAGTATCTTTCCACCATTTATATTCTCCACCTCAGTCATGAGATCCCTTCTGCATGTAATGTGGTAAGAACATCCTGAATCGATTATCCAATCAATTTTGTTTGATCTGTCGATCCAACCAACATAAGGGGTCCATCCCAAATAGATTTAGCCACATAAGCTTCAGCTTTAGTTGTCTTATGTTGACTTGAACTTCCCTGTCCTTTCTTAGGACAATTGACCTTAAAATGTTCAGTACTGCCACATATCCAACATGCCTTCTTGTTTTTACGTCTGGATTTACTTCTGCTAGTTCATTTTCCCTTAGTTGAACTCCATTTTTCTGATCTTCCTTTGTCTTGAACATATAGCCCTTCATTAGCTGATTTCTGTTTGTAGAAGCCTTTGCTTTTCAATTCCAATTCTATAGAATAGGCAGATCTTATGATTTCTTTGACAGTTATGGTGATTCTTCCACTACTATATTTTAGTGTGTGGACCAGATTTTCGAATTGACTGGGTAGACTATTCAGCAAAATCGCAGCTTGATCTTCATCACTCATAACTACCTGCACACTTGATAGATCAGAAACTAGTTTGTGGAAAACATCCAGGTTTTTGTCGAGAGTCTTAGATTCATCCATCTTGAAACTGTAGAATGTCTGCTTTAGGTGAAACCTATGCGGTAATGTTTTGACTTGATATTCTTCTTCCAAAGCATTCCACATACTGAAAGCTGTAGGTTCATTTATAACCTTTCTGAGTACTAAATCTGTAATACTCATACTGATAAGATTCTTAGCTCTTCGATCTTTATCTAGCCACTTAGGATCAGCCAATATATCTTCATCAGCGTTTCCTCCAAGATTTATTCTCTGTTCTTGGTTTTAGAACAGATTCTAGTCCAATGATCTCTAGAGCAGCCAACATCCTGTGTTTCCAAATGGTGAAATCTCCTTCTCCATCAAACTTATCCACTTCAAACCTTCCATCGGTTCCATTTTCTGTATAAGTATTCAAGTATTGATCTATACAGAAACTTGATTCCCTTTCACACTCTGAACAGCACCGAGATCTTTACAGTTTCAATCCAGCTCTGATACCATTTGTTGAAGATTATGCAATGCTAACTTGTTGTTGTTGTTGTAGGTTTGAAATAAAAGCGAAAACAAAGACGCAGAGTAATTACGAGTTCCCTAGATCTAAACCGATCTAGGTACGTCTCGGTGAGCAAATAAGAAGAAGTGTTACAAGAACCTCTCTTAACCACTCACCATAATCCTCTCAAGAAGCACTCTCAAAGAAATACCCTAACCCTTGTAAGTATCTCTCTCTTTTGCCTCTCTCGTTTCTGTTACAGGTCATAGTTCTAATGTTTCTTATTTATAACTAACGACTCTGCTCTGCTCCTCTGTTCCTATGTAGCTCTGATCTCTGCCACACTGCTCTGAACACAGAAGACCGAAGACTCAACATTCTTCATAACTCATCACATGGCCCATAACACATTGGTCCAAATACCCATGAGAGAAGATACAAATCTTGGCCCACACCAAGCCCAAAACAGGAAGTCAGCCCAGTAAAGAGTAGAATCTGGAACGACAACTTACAGCATTTAATAGTAGGCAATCTAGCAACAAATATTGCATGTATTGCACAATAGCTTAACAAATTATATATTTGACATTTGATGTAATAGAAACATTTTTGCATATTAAAGCATATATAATTGGTAGAACATTATTTGATTAGTATAGAAACACTTTCCACCCGAAATAATTTTGGACTCCAGTTCTTCTGTATCAGTTTTGGGTTGAACTGTTTTAGGGCTGCGTATAATTCTGTTTTTCGTCATGTAGTAGTGAAGTAATGGGATGGTTAATGTTTATAAACTCTTCAATATTTGACATTTCTCTTTGTTTAGGTTTTGTAAAACCATCAGCATCTTCTAGAATTTATATGCCTTGCAGTGATCATTTTGAGTTATGTAACTTTAGAATAAAGCTATAATAAAATTCATGATAAAGTTCCAGAAAATGAAAGAACAATAATCAGAATTACACGCAAAAAACATAAAAAGAAACAAATACCAAACAAAGACTATAAAAGTGAATTTCTTTTATTTCTAAGCAGTCACTTACGAGCTTCTTCCTTTGGAATCTTTGAGCAAACGTTAGGTGGTGCCGTTTTAACACGAAGATAAAAGCCTAAAGATACGAGACCGGATCTATAATGACAAGCCCCATGAAAACCCCCAAACTGACAGGACTTGCTAAGATTGTAGACAAAAGATCGGCCATAAGACTCCCTTTTCAGATTAGGTTCGGTTACACCAAACGGACCATATTTCCGGATGTTGGAAACGAAAGTGATCACCATAATCTGACTATTTGTTTCACAAAAATTGCCATAGATTCCAGTGATATATTCATCTGGATGGTTCAGCTCAATCTATAGAGTAGAGCATTTGGAGAATCAGAGGATAATCAAGAAGAGAAACAAGAGTTGAAACCATTATAAAAACATAATCGAATTTTGCTTACGTTGTGAAACTTGGTACACATAGGAAATTGAACCGTAATTTTCTGATAACACATACTTGCCATTTTCCATGTATTGGAATTGGATTGAGTTTATCCCATTATCTCCTCCTGAAACAAAAATCTGGGAGATTTCGTTGCACTTAACATCAAAATATTGAGTGTCAGAGCCCCAGAAAATTTCACCAACTTTGATCAACCTGTTTCATAATAAAAACAATGTTTATTTTAAGGCAACTTCTCATATATATCAACATTCAAGAGAATTATACAAATAAAAGACTAAGAGCAAGACCTAGTTCTAGTAGACATCTTCGTCTGTAGTTGTTCTTCACTTTGAACTTTGGTGCTTCTGTAAAAGAGAAGAAGAGTTGTGTATATATAAGAGTAGGCTGCTTCAACTATGAGCGGCTCTACAACTTCCCATATAAAATTGACCGTTGAGATTCCTTCTTCCCAATTAAAACTGAACGTTTCTAAGATGTTCTTTGTAAAATGTGTACCCTTTATTAATTGCTTTTTACTACAAATTCAAACTATATCTATCTCTATCTAGTGGGTCCAAATAACACGTTAATTATGTTCAAACAAAACCATTAAGATGTAGTACTAATTTGCATTAATTAATCGCCAGCCAAAGAAGCTGGAAGAGCCAAGATCAGACTTACGAGACGTTAAACATGTTGCAGGAAGATGGACCGTGATAGTATATTAAGAAAGAGATCTCGTGGAAATAGCTATCCACCCGATGAACAGAGGCCACACAGTTGTATGATGGTCCTGTGTCTGGTCATGTAATGGTGAAAAATGAATCTAGTTACTGCTCTGTTTATGAACGGTTCAATAATTGACATATCTTAACACTTTCCGTTCTTTTGTGATAGACAGAGTTTTAACTCTATTATCCTACTGCAAGTGCACATCAAATCATAATAGTATTCTAGGGATCGAATCTACAAGAACCAAGTTATTACACTATCAATTGGAAGATTAAACTAGAGCTAAGATGAAACAAGTGAAGGTTATAGCAATTCAAAAATTAAAACAATAAACAAATTTAATTCAATAAACTAAAATACCAAATTCTGGGAAATTCATCGGGAAATCAAGGAATCGAACCAGGAAACTATTCAGGGTCGTTCTAAACAATCTCGACTTAGACATAAAAGTTTAGTCGATCCACTGTTGTGGTATTTTCTACTGTATCTAGCAATCTAGAAATCCTAACTCTTGTTGGCATTGGAGATCTAAACACGCCTTACTGTCAAGGTCTAATAGGTCCACAATTAGCCTTAACATCAACTTTCGTGGTTAATGACTAATTGTTCATCTAAGGAGGTTCAAACACCTAACAAGCTTTTGGAGATCTACGTAATCTACGATCATAGGCTAGTTAGTTACTCTAACCTAAACATTAGGATCATAACCTAAACGTCAGGTCGAGCACAAATGCTAGCGGAGGGAGAATCGATCAATCAAAGTAAGGTCTAGTCGATCTTCATGTCGAGTGCAACTTATGATGTGACGAGTCGATTGATTGATCGAGAGCGGATGGATCAATCCTTGCGTTTTCCTGAAAATGTCAGGACTTCTCCAAATTGCTTATGGTTTTTTCCTTTCATTTCATTCATTGTGAAACCGATTTTTCCTTACTTATCTAGGGCATATTTTACTTTTTCTATTAGCTGTCCAAGCAATTTTTTCCTACTTACCTAGGATATCATTGTATATTTTTTATTTGATGGTTATTTAGCAACTCAAATAATGTAAGCAAGAGTAGCGTCATTGGAGTTTTCCTCAATCTACTAACATTTCGTTCAACTTTGTTATATAGTTACTTCAGAGATAGCACATTTAGCACAAACACTTTGAAATAATTAAGAAAGGGGAATCATAGTCACATAGAGAAGTCTTTTAGGACTGAAGGGAGAACCCGGTCATATGTATACCAACCCCCTTGACAAGAAGATTAAGTCAGGTTAGGGGTGAAGTGGGCATGAGATTCTTTGAATACCCGAAATAATATGGGTAACGTTGAGAAGTTGCACAATATATAGGTTTTCAAATAGTCGTAGATCTTTGTCAAGCTTGCAACAATGGCCACTTAAATTCTTCAAATGTGGTTATTCCTTGAAAAATCATAGTTTCCTACAACAGGTTTTAACTCAATAAACAAAGATTGACTCAAGCAAAATAACAAAAAGACTCAAAAAGGAAACAAAAGAAACAAAGCACGTTAGTCACCACATGTGTACTCCCCCATACTTACTTCGTACCGTCTCCGTGTGAGAATAAGAAAGGGAGAAGGACGGCTCACGCAAAAAGAAAAAGAAATCAGAAAGATAAATGTGAGAGAAACAGATACACCTGGGTGTAAGGATCGATTGATCCTTTAGGAGATCGATCCATCTGTTGTGATCGAGTTATGGATCGAGTACTGATTGGTTTACAGATCGTGCGCAATGTTGTATGGATTTTGTGATCGATCAGTCTGAATCCACGTGGTCATTCTCCAGATCGTTTGCAAAACATGTTATATCATGAGGATCGATCGATCCAATATGGAACCGATCAATCTCTGCTTTTGGGTAGGTTTATTGATCGATCTAGTCCTCCAACTCGATTACCAGACCTAGCACATGCTTGACTTATTTGAAGGATCAATCGATATTTATGTGGATCGAGCGATCTAAGCCACTCGCCAAATTCTCTTAGATGAAACAAAAACAACAAAAACGTAAACTGAAAAATGGAGAAAAATAAGAAATTATATTAGTGGATTGCCTCTCACTAAGCACATGTTTAAAGTCACTAACTTGACCTTGAGTGCTTTCATTTGATAGGAATGTTAGCCAAAGTAATCGAGCTCTTTTTGGCTATGTCCGTATCAGCAAAGTATGGTTTCAGACGTTGTCCACTTCTTCTTGTTTTGTGAATAAAATTTATTTTTTTCATAAAAATTGTCTGTCGTAGAATTTAGTTAGCCAAATTGTTGTTGGTTAATATATGGTGTATGCCCGAAGTTTCTTGCTCCTGTTATATGTTCCATTTTTTTTATTTTTTGGTATTCTTGAGTTTCAATATATATATTTTTTTTGAATTTGATATACACTAGTTCATGTAATTATCTTTTCTTTTTGTTTTCAATTTTACCTTAGGATTGTACCTATGCTGGTAGCGTGTGGACTTGTATGGATTTTTGTGAAATTATATAATCGACTTTTTATCCGTAACAATTTAAGATTTCATATTTAGTCTAATCTTTGGTTTATCATAGCATAGGTCCAAACCCCTCGCTTCTTTGTCTTCTCCACTCTTTATATTCTACTCTACTTATGCTTCTTCCTCCTTTCTCTTCACCATTTCCTGCAGACAATGGGAAAAAAAAACACCTTATTTGTTCATTATATGTTTGGTTCTTCTTTCTCCAACTGCTTTTCAGAATTGAATTAAATTGGTAGACCTTATTTTCATACCGTAGATTTGGCTCTCAAGGGTTTAAGTGTGTCTGTTTTGTTCTCTGAGAAACACTAAGAAGATGGTGAATTTGTTATACTTTGTTGCAGCAATCGCTCTTGTCCTTTTTTCTTTACATTCTCCGGATTTCTTTTTTGTTGAAATTTGAAATTTATGTATCAATAAAAAGGTTATATACATGAGTAATAGAAATATAATGCTAAATTAATAAGATTTGCAAAGAATGAAAAAATCAAACTCAATGTAATTTAGATTAAGAGATGAAGATATGATAAACATTTAAATCATAAAGAGATGAAGATATTATGAATCGATGAAGATACTATAATAACATTAACTCCTCTGCCTCACAAAGCCCCTCCAGCACCTAATAAACTCATGTATAAAGTTGCAAAACTTACTTTTAAGAGGCAATTGAATTGAAGGAGAATTGTGGTTTAAATTAAATTTAAGAGGCAATCAAAACTTTGTTAAATATAAAGCCAAAAGAACTATATTGACTCAATAAGAGCGACAAGTTTAATGTGGTTTAAGCCAACAGCTCCAAAGACAAAAACACTCGGAGAAAGGCTTTTCCACACTGACCTGAGGAGCCATGTTTGGTGCTCATCCAACTTCGCTAAACGCATTTGTGCCTTCGCCAGAATCTCCAACCTGAGTATCTAGACTATCAAATCAAAATAAAAAATTGCACTGATCATCGGAAAATTCTTAGTTTAAATTAAATTATACATTTTTTGTTCAGCGGTAAGAAGCCTTTCCTAGATCCCACGAGCCTTTTGATCAAGAAAATACAAAAAGAAAGAGAGAGGAGATAATTAACCGATTTTACTCGTGCGTTAGAGAAGTGGAGATAATGACCCATTTTATCTCACCAAAACGGTTTCTATATGACTAATATGCAATTCTAGAATTAGGGGTTTGTTCATTTTTTATAAATAAAGGGGTTTAAAAAACATGACCTCCACTTTAATAGAATGAGATTGTATTTTACTTCATTTTTATTTTATTGAAGAATCTTTCTATTTCTCTAAAAATTTATGTTTTTTCCAAAAAAGAGTTTTAATCTCAAAGTATCACCTAAAATTTTAAACGAGCTTTTTCTATGAACAATTTTTTTTGAAATTTACAAACTAATAACACTAAACTTTTAAAATTTTGTACAGTCAATTAAATTTATTTTTGTTATATGACACATAACTTTCAATATTTTAAAAAACTTTACTGAATAACACGTGACTTATAATGATTGTAAACAAAATTTTAAAATATCAAAATTAATAACACACAACTTCAAGAGAATTTATAAAATTCAAGACTAAACAACAACAAAATTATAAAGAATTATAACTCATTATAAATTATAGAACCAATAAACCCCTAACTTAAAACAATAGTTGAGTTTTAGTCTCCTGTGCATTCCTTGTACCGGTTTTAGGGTTTGTTTTAGGTATAGCAATTGATGGTTGAAGATAAACACCAATACTTTGTAGTCTATGGCCATCTGATGTCCCGAAGAAACCACCAAACTGTGAGAGTTTCCCCAGCTTGAAATTAAACTTGGTCTCGTCTTTTGAAGGCCGGGAGCCAAAAGGACCATACTCATTGGAGTTAGTAGCAAATTTGAGAGACTTTATGCCTATGTTGCCAGATAACCTGCAGTATTCTCCACTAATTCCTGATATGTATTCATGAGGCCACTCCAAAGCTATATGCATGGTCGCATTAGTTACTACTGGACATAAAAAGGAAAGAGTGTGGTTCAAGGAATCCCAGAAGAAGAATTAAGGAGCAAGGAAGAGGAGATGGGCCAAGGGAAACAAGGCCTGGAAGAGGAAGGCGCGGATGGGCCGAGGGAAACATGGCCTAGGACGCAATATGGGCCGAGGAGCATCTCGGCCTAGGACGCGAAGATGGGCCGAGCTTTGTGTTGAGGCCCCGAAAGAAGACGCGGCTGATCCACCCCAATCCGTACGGAAGGGTGCGTGCATCCCGAGAAGCTGCAATCGTGGGTCTCTCGGGATATGAGTGAGGAAAGCGACACCTGATGGATGGTGGGATCACTTCTGCTCCTAGGACTGCCAACGACCCATCTCAGGACCGCATGAAGCCGTTGAAGATGAAAGGGGCCCACCGGAACGTCTGCGCCCTCACCTACCCGCGGGACCACGCGCAACTACCCGCGGGACCATAAGCCGCCTGGGACCACTCCCTCCAACGGTCTCCTACTCCCTCAACGGCTAATTATATATTTTTGGAAGGTTCTTCACATCTTTTGTCACATATATATATTTATATATATATATATATGTATTGTAGTGAGACAATTCATGGATTTTTAATCAATTGAAAATGCATTATTCTCTTCATTCTCTTACAATTCTATATACATTCTTACATGGTATCAGAGCAACAAAGATCCTAATCTCATTCTATTCTTAGTCTTAAAATCTTTATTCTCTCATTAATCTCTAAAATCTCGAAATTTCTCTTCAAATCTTCCAATTCGATAAAATCGCCATGGAATCCAACAAATGGGCATGCATACCAGTAATTCTTAAGGGGCCTAACTACATGCTATGGTCAAGGACTGCAAGGATGATCTTGTGAATCCGAGAGCTATGGAATCATGTAGAGCCACCACAAGAAAAGGTCTCAAATGTCACCGATAAGGGAAAAAGGGAAGGAAGGTTGCTCCGACATGGTAATTATCGACCAAGACAAATGGTTTCAAGAAGATCAAACTGTAATGGCTATCATCACTGCCTCTCTTGATCCTCACCTTCTTGAATCTTACCTCTTTTGTGAAACCGCCAAAAAACTATGGGATACTCTCAAGAGAGTATATGCAAATGTTTCCAATCTTACTAGAGTATTTGAAGTTAAGAGAGCTCTAAACACTCTAAGTCAAGAAGATATGGGGTTTGGAAGATTATTTTGGAAAACTAAGGGTTCTTTGGGCGGAGCTTGAAATGTTAAGGCCAAGCACAATGGATCCCCTTGTGCAAAATGAAAGAAAGGAACAAGATAAAGTCTTTGGACTACTTGGAGGTTTACACCCTTGCTACAACGACCTCGTCAAATCTATACTAAGAGAAAAGAAGCTTCCAACGGTGGATGAGGTTTGTGCCCAAGTACAAAGGGAACAAGGAAATATTGGGCTCATCAATAGCAAGGAGTCAATCACCGCTCACAAGGTGATTTACAAAAATGAAGACAAGAGGAGCATGGTGTGTGCACATTGCAAGAAGAAGGGACATACAAAGGAGAAATGCTGGATTCTTAATCCTCATCTCAAACCCAACAAGTGGAAGGAACAACGTGCAAACATAGCACAAGAAAATGGTGGAGGGGAAGAACCGACTAAGACATCAAAAACCAGAGGAGGAGCAATGGCGATGAATGCAAAATCTCACGGTGCAATAGTGAGAAGATCGGATCTCGATGAAATAATCCAAGCCATTGCCAACTTAAAGGATTCTGGTATCTCTAATCTCTCTAAAATTCCAACTAACTCTTTAATTATCGATTTCCGGTGCTTCCCACCACATGATAAATAATCCTAGATTGATAAAAAACATGAAACCAACCATAGAAAATGTTATTGTGGCTAGTGGTGAAAAAGTTCCAGTTAATGGAATTGGAGAGTTAGAAGTATTTAATAAGAAAACAAAAGTTTTTTATATGCCCAAAATTTACCTCTAATCTTCTTTCGGTTAAGAAAACCACATCCGATTTAAATTGCTATGCGATATTTGGTCCTAACCATGTACAATTTCAGGATATTGAGAGTGGAAAAAACGCTTGGAGGAGGAATGACCAAAGATGGGTTATATGTCCTAGAGGAAAAATCGGCACCAAAGGAGTTACATTATGTTTCCGTTAGCAATTTAGACTCTAATGTTGGTTCTTGTTTTAATTCGGTTTGGGCATGCTCGTTTGGGTCATCCTCATTCTAGAGCTTTAAGTTTAATTATGCCTAAAAACTCTTTTGATCATAGTTCTTGTGAAGCTTGTATTTTAGGAAAATATTGCAAATCTATTTTTCCGAAATCTAGTACGATTTATGAAATTTTTTTTTATTTAATCCACTCGGATGTTTGGACATCACCGTGTGCCTCTAGAAATAACCTAAAATATTTTGTTACTTTCATTGATGAAAAATCAAAATATACTTGGGTTACCTTAATGGCATCTAAGGATCGGGTTTTTGATGCCTTCATCAATTTTCAAAACTATGTGACTAACCAATTTAATTGTAAAATAAAGGTACCTTAGATCGGATAATGGAGGAGAATATACAAGCACCAAATTCAAATAACACTTGAACAAATGTGGCATAATCCATCAAACAAGTTGCCCACATACTCCACAACAAAATGGTGAGGCGGAAAGAAAAAACCGGCATCTTATGGAAACACCAAGAGCCATGATGTATCATATGAAAGTTCTGAAAAAATATTAGGGAGATGCAGTATTAATGGTGTGCTACCTCATCAATAGACTTCCAACCAAAATCTTACAAGATGTGTCACCATATGAGGTACTTAATGACACAAAAACCCTTTATTGAACACTTAAGAGTATTTGAATGTGTGTGTTATGTTTTTATCCCAGGGGAATTACGTAACAAACTTGATGCCAAGAGTACAAGATGCATGTTTCTTGGATATTCAACCACACAAAAAGGTTATCAGTGTTTCGATCCAATTAACCATCGTCTTTATGTCTCTCGAGATGTAAAATTTGTCGAAGATAAAGGATACTTCGATAAACCAAATTGGGAAGAGCTTAAAGACCTCACCAACACCACTCAAGATCGGAATGAGAGTCTACGACTACTTCTTCAACAACTTGGTAGCATGGAATCCAATCCCACATACACGGATGACGATATACCTCCTCATCATCCACACACCTCCGACACCGAAGAAGTTGCGGACCCTATTTCTCTTGGAAGTGAACAACCTATGGCTGAACCATCTCCAAGTATGGAAATGTCTACTTCAACTCCGGAGGCACCAACGTCTCACACCCTCAGACCGAGGATGGAGACTCCTCTAAGACGCAGTACAAGATCTCACAAAAATCCTACCAAAAGGATCAATTCTCGGTTTTGTTATAATACGAGATCCGAGGCACATCCTATCCAAAAAGTATGTTCTCTTGACCTTGTTCCTATGCATCATAGAGCTTTCCTTGGAAAAATTGCACTTGAACAGATTCCGAAGAGCTATGATGAGGCTAAAACTCGGAAAGAATGGAGAGATGCAATTATGGAAGAATGTAATGCAATGGAAAGGAATCATACTTGGGACCCGGCAACATTACCACCGGGAAAACGGGCTGTCACCTCCCGATGGATCTTTACCATAAAGTACAAGATTGACGAAAGCATCGAATGCTACAAATGTCGCCTAGTGGCAAGAGGTTTCACACAAACCTATGGGCAAGACTACACCGACACATTTGCACCCGTTGCAAAACTTCATACGGTACGTGTGGTTCTTTATTTGGCAACAAATTTAGGTTGGGAGCTGTGGCAAATGGATGTCAAGAATGCATTCTTGCAACGCGAACTTGAGGATGAAGTATACATGCATCCACCTCCCGGACTAGAAAGCGTGGTCAAAACCGGGAAAGTTTTACGTCTCCGGAAAGCTATATATGGACTCAAGCAATCCCTAGGGCTTGGTACCATAAGCTAAGCTTTACACTTCGAGATCGTGGCTTTCACAAATCCAAATCGGACCACACACTCTTTGTCTCCAATTGTCCAAATGGCATGATTGTGGTTCTCATCTACGTGGATGACTTGATCATTACCGGCAATGACAAGGACGGTATCTCTTCTACTAAGACTTATCTTAAGAGTGTATTTGATATTAAAGACCTTGGGGAACTAAAGTATTTTCTAGGGATTGAAGTATGCCGCTCTCTGGAGGGTCTATTTCTTTCTCAACGAAAATACACTCTTGATTTACTTGGTGAAATAGGAGATCTAGGTTCTAAGATCACTTCTACACCACTTGAAGATGGCTACAAGGTCAGTCGAAAGGGGGAGAAGAACGATGAACCATACAAGGATGCACCTCAATACCAAAGACTTGTGGGAAAACTCATCTATTTGACAATCACAAGACCAGATATATGTTATGCGGTGAACCAAGTGAGTCAACATATACAAAACCCCACATTGCATCATTGGAGCATTATGGAGCGGATTCTCCGATATTTAAGAGGAAGTCAAGATCGTGGCATTTGGATGGGAAAGAACAACAATACCGAAATTGTTGGCTATTGTGATGCGGATTGGACCGGTGATTGGAATGACCGAAAATCAACTACCGGGTATTGTACTTTCATTGGAGGAAATTTGGTAACATGGAAGACTAAGAAACAAAAGGTGATGTCGTGCTCTAGTGCCGAAGTGGAATACCGAGCTATGAGAAAACTTACAAGTGAGCTCACATGGCTAAAAGCACTCCTTAAGGATCTTGGTATTGATTCCCCAAAACCAATCACAATGCATTGTGACAACCAAGCGGCAATTCACATTGCCTCCAATTTCGTGTTTCATGAGAGGACCAAACACATTGAAATTGATTGTCACAAAGTTCAGGAGAAAATCGAAGAAAGAATTACTCTCCCATGCTACACCAAAAGTGAAGACCAACTAGTGGACATCTTTACAAAAGCCGCAAGTCTAAAAGTTTGTGATCATATTTATCCCAAACTAGGACTTGTGGATCTTCCAAAAGAATGATTAAAGGTCTCATAAATCTCACACTCTTTTTCCCTTAGAAGAGTTTTGTCTCAAGATGTTTTATCTCTAAGGTTTTTAATGAAGTGGGGTTTATGAGACATCCAAGCTTAACCTTAATAAAATTATGGTTAAGCTTGAGGGGGAGTATTGGACATAGAAAGGAAATTGTGTGGTTCAAGGAATCCAAGAAGAAAAATTAAGGAGCAAGGAAGAGGAGATGGGCCAAGGGAAACAAGGCCTGGAAGAGGAAGGCGCGGATGGGCCGAGGGAAACATGGCCTAGGACGCAATATGGGCCGAGGAGCATCTCGGCCTAGGACGTGAAGATGGGCCGAGGTGTGTGTTGAGGCCCCGAACGAAGACGCGGCTGATCCACCCAATCCGTACGGAAGGGTGCGTGCATCCCGAGAAGCTGCAATCGTGGGTCTCTCGGGATATGAGTGAGGAAAGCGACACCTGATGGATGGTGGGATCACTTCTGCTCCTAGGACTGCCAACGACCCATCTCAAGACCGCAAGAAGCCGTTGAAGACGAAAGGGGCCAACCGGAACGCCTACGCCCTCACATATCCGCGGGACCACGCGCAACTAACCGCAGGACCACAAGCCGCCTGGGACCACTCCCTCCAACGGTCTCCTACTCCCTCCAACGGCTAATTAGATATTTTTGGAGGGTTTTCACATCTTTTGTCATATATATATATATGTGTGTATTGTAGTGTGACAATTCATGGATTTTTAATCAATTGAAAATGCATTATTCTCTTCATTCTCTTACAATTCTATATACATTCTCTTAATTCTTATGATCATATATATTCTAACAATTACTATATATCAAAACACTTGTAACTCCTTGGTCTTAATCATATGGAAGCACTTCAAATATAGACTAGTAACTAATTAAGTAGAATGGGCTTACGACATCAAACTTGTTGCCAGTAAATTTCTGGAGGTCGGATAAGATGAATTTGTTGTCGTCGATCACGAACTGGAATTGGATAGAACAAATTCCATCAGAATCATGAGATAGAAATATCTGAGAGACTATGTTATTGTGACTTCCTTCGTCCCAATTGTTCATATAACTTGTGCTATCTTTTCCCACTGGTCCTATCTTGATTTTACCTTCCATTTTCTTTTCTAGGTTAATCATTTTGCGATGTTATCTTTCTGATAACAGATACTTGCCATTTTCCATGTATTGGAACTGGATCGACATTATACCGACATCACCTCCTACTGAAACAAAAATCTGGGAGATTTCTTTGCGTTTAAAATCAATACATTGAGCATCAAAGCCACAAGCCATTTCACCAACTTTGATCAACCTGTTTTATCATAACGACAATGGTTGAGACAACTTCTTATATAGATAAACTATGGAAAAACTCATACAGATAAAAGACTAAGAACAATACTCTGTTTCAGAAGTCATGTCCTCCTCTACTTGTTATGTTATGAACTTTGGTGCTTCTGCAAAAACAAAGAAGGGTTGTGTATATATATTTATAGGAATATGCTGCTTTAACTATGGGCCGTTGATTTTCTGTGTGAGCGGCTCTACGGCTTCCAATATAAATTGACCGTTGCGATTCCTCCTTCCCAGTTAAAATCGAACGTTTCCAAGATGTTCTTTGTAAAACGTGTAACCTTTAATAATTGTTTTTCTCTATGAGTTCAAATTCAATCTCTCTCTATTAATACGACGAACAACTAAAGATGCTGAGCATTTAATAGTAGGCAATCTAGCAACAAATATTGCATGTATTGCACAATAGCTTAACAAATTATATATTTGACATTTTATGTAACAGAAACATTTTTGCATATTAAAGCATATATAATTGGTAGAACATTATTTGATTAGTATACAAACACTTTCGACCCGAAATAATTTTGGACTCCTGTTCTTCTGTATCAGTTTTGGGAAGAACTGTTTTAGGGCTGTGTAGTAGTGAAGTAGTGTGCTGGTTAATGTTTACAAACTGTTCAATATATAATTGACATTTCTCTTTGTTTAGGTTTTGTAAGACCTTCAGCATATTCTAGAATTTATCTGCCTTGCAGTGATCATTTTGCGTTATGTAAACTTTAGAATAAGGCTATAATAAAATTCATAATAAAGTTCCAGAAAATGAAAGAACAATAATCAGAGTTACACGCAAAAAACACAAAAAGAAACAAATACCAAATAAAGATTATAAAAGTGAAATTCTTTTCTTTCTAATCAATCACTTAAAGAGGCTTCTTCCTTTGGAATCTTTGAGCAAACGTTAGGTGGTACCGTTTTAACACGAAGATAAAAGCCTAAAGATAAGAGACCAGATTTATAATTACAAGCCCCATGAAAACCTCCAAACTGACAGGACTTGCTAAGATTGTAGACAAAAGATCGGCCACGAGAGTGACTTTGCAGATTAGGTTCGGTTACACCAAACGGGCCATATTTCCGGATGTTGGAAACGAAAGTGATCACCATAATCTTACCATCTAAATAAGAAAATTTGCCATAGATTCCAGTGATAAATTCATCTGGATGGTTCAGCTCAATCTATAGAGTAGAGCATTTGGAGAATCAGAGGACAAACAAGAAGAGAAACAAGAGTTGAAACCATTATAAAAACATAATTGAATTTTGCTTACGTTGTGAAACTCGTACACAGAGGAATTTGAACCGTATTTTTTTGATAACACATACTTGCCATTTTCCATGTATTGGAATTGGATTGACTTTATCCCACCAACTCCTACTGAAACCAAAATCTGGGAGATTTCGTTGCACTTAACATCAAAATATTGAGTGTCAGAGCCCCAATTTAGTTCACCAACTTTGATCAACCTGTTTCATAATAACAAGAATGTTTATTTTAAGGCAACTTCTCATATCGATCAACATTCAAGAGAATTATACAAATAAAAGACTAAGAGCAAGACCCGGTTCCAGTAGGCATCTTCGTCTGTAGATGTTCTTCACTTTGGACTTTATGTTTCTGCAAAAGACAAGAAGAGTTGTGTATATATAAGAGTAGGCTGCTTCAACTATGAGCGGCTCTACAACTTCCCATATAAAATTGACCGTTGAGATTCCTTCTTCCCAATTAAAACTGAACGTTTCCAAGATGTTCTTTGTAAAATGTGTACCCTTTATTAATTGCTTTTTACTACAAATTCAAATTATATATCTCTCTATCTACTGGGTCCAAATCACCACTACAAGAAAAAGGGTCATTTGCTAGGGAAACTTGCAAAATGGTGTCGCAAAAATGCTATGCCATTGCGACATCCTTGCGAGGCCAAAGTGGGCATCGCAATGGCCTAGCAAACTTGCGAGGCCGAGAAAATGTCGCAAGTTTGCGATGTCATTGCTAGTCGTTTGCGACACTATTGCGAGACACGTTAGTATGTCGCAAATCCATTGCAAACTTGCGACGTTGTCGCGAGACATGTTCGTCATCGCAGATTTGCTACATATTTGCGTGGTTTCTGCGTGTGCCTTTGGCGACATCGCAAATCCGTAGTAGACCTTTTGAATTTCCCTATAAATATCCCCCACATGACATTTTTTATTGACACCAAACAAGAACTAATAAGAGAGAGAATCTAGAGAGAGAAATTGTCTTCCAAAAAATTTAAATAAATTACGATTCGGGAAATAATGACGTCGGAACATGAAGTGTTCACTTTACGACGATGGATGTATAACAGAAGGGATATGGAGACTGGAGAAGTGACGAAGGAGTTCCGAGAGGGGTTGCGGGCATTTATAAATCAGGCGGCAAATAACCCACATACTCCAAATGATGGTAACATTTTTTGTCCATGTTTAAAGTGCGGGAACGAAGAAATATTTGAATATCGATATGGTAAAAAGACACGTTTATAATAGAGGATTTACTCCAAACTATTATGTCTGGTTTTCGCATGGGGAAGGATATAATATGGGTGGTGAAAGTAGTAATATGGGTGCTCGTGGTAATGATCTAGGGAGTCAAGAATATGCTAATAACAACTATGGTGGTAGTATGTTTGAAAACTACGCTCATCTACAAGGAAATATGTCACATGATATGATTACAGATGCATATCATGGGTATTTTCCTGGTGTTGTTGAAAATATTACGGAAGAACCTAACCCGGAAGCAAAACAATTTTATGATATGCTAGATGCTGCTAATCAACCCATCTATGAGGGATGTAGAGATAGTTTATCTAAACTATCATTAGCATCTAGGCTAATGTCTATTAAAAGTGAAGGAAACATAAGCGAGAGAAGTATGAATCAATTTGCTGATTTGCTTAAAGAGTATTTGCCGGAAGATAATAATTCTGCTGCGAGTTATTATGAAATGCAGAAAGTGGTTGCGGGTCTAGGATTACCAACTGAAATGATAGATGTTTGTAGTGAAAATTGCATGATTTTTTGGAAAGATGATGATAAGCTGCAGGAATGCCGTTTTTGTGGAAAGCCAAGATAACGTGCAACGAACGGAAGGACGCGTATCCCGTACAAACGTATGTGGTACCTTCCAATCACTGATAGGCTGAAACGATTATATCAATCAGAGAGAACCGCATCTGCAATGAGATGGCATGATGAACATAAAGTAAAAGATGGGGAGGTTACACATCCTTCAGATGCAAAGGCGTGGAAACATTTTCAAGCGGTGCATTCTGACTTTGCTAAAGAGTCAAGGAATGTATATCTAGGTTTATGCACTGATGGATTTAGCCCATTTGGTTTATCCGGTAGACAATATTCTCTATGGCCTGTCATATTGACACCGTATAATCTTCCACCGGATATGTGCATGAGAAGAGAATTTTTGTTTATGGTTATTCTAGTGCCAGGTCCTAGTCATCCGAAGCGTTCCCTCGATGTGTTCTTGCAACCTCTGATACACGAGCTTAAGCAGTTATGGTATAGGGGTATATGCACATTCGATTACGCGCAGAAGCAGAATTTCAATATGCGCGCTGTTTTGTTGTGGACAATAAGTGACTTCCCGGCGTATGGTATGTTATCAGAATGGACGACCCATGGAAGGCTATCTTGTCCATATTGTATGGGTTGGTCAGATGCATTTCAATTAAAGCATGGGAAGAAATCATGTTGGTTTGACTGTCATAGGCGTTTTTTGTCAATGCATCATCCATATAGAAGGAACAAGAAATTGTTCAAGAAAAATAAGGTTGTGCGTGTTCCTCCACCAACATACATGTCAGGCAGTGAAGTGTTGGAGCAAATAGATCATTATGGTGCTCAAGAAACATGTGAACGTGGGGGAAATTGGCACGTGGTAGGAAACATGCCTGACGGATACGGTGAATCTCATAATTGGCACAAGAAGAGTATCTTTTGGGAACTCCTGTATTGGAAAGATCACTTGTTACGGCACAATCTTGATCCGATGCACATTGTTAAAAACTTTTTTGACAACGTGATGAATACGATTTTAAATGTACAGGGCAAAAGTAAAGATAATTTGAAAGCTAGGTTGGACTTGGCCAAAATTTGTGCAAGACCCGAACTACATATCACAACGGATGGAAAGCAACCAATTCCGATATTCCGTATGTCAGGAGAAGCTAAACAAGCGTTGTTTAGTTGGATTTCTTCAGATGTCAAGTTTCCGGATGGCTACGTGTCTAAATTTTCAAGGTGAATAGAGCAAGGGAAAAAAATCTATGGTATGAAGAGTCACGATTGTCATGTATTCATGCAGCGACTTCTTCCTTTCGCATTACTTGAGCTGCTTCCAACTATCGTCCATGAATCAATCACTGGTAAATGATTTTTTTGATTTGATTTGTTTAATTTTTCTTAGTATTACATTGATTGGCTATTAATAATAATTTTATTACATTTAGGGATCGGTGCATTTTTTAGGGATCTTTGTACCCGAACACTAACATTGGATGGCATTGCTCAATTAGAAAGTAACATTCCATTGTTGCTTCGTAATTTGGAAAAGATCTTTCCTCCTGCATTGTTTGACGTGATGGAACATCTCCCAATCCACCTACCACACGAAGCTGCCCTCGGTGGGCCCGTACAATTTTGATGGATGTACCCGTTCGAGAGATTCATGGGCCATCTTAAAAGGAAAGTTAAAAACCAAGCAAAAGTGGAAGGATCGATTGTGGCTGGAAGTCTAATTGAGGAAGCATCACATTTCACATCGTATTACTTTAGTCCAGCCGTTCAAAGTAAAAGAACCCAAGTAGGGCGATACGACGGAGATTTGCCTACGGCGGTTCGGGAAATCTTTGAACGGGATTTCCAGGAACCGCATGCTAATTTTAGCCAAACTCCTATCCACATCATCGACAGATGGTTCAGAACATTTGCGGTAAGAAAATTTCATTATTTTATTTTTTCGTGTATAAGAATTTTACACTTTCATTCTTATAATTTGACATTATTTTTTGTAGCAACGTTTTCACTGGGAAGTTTCTATTACCGGTCTAGTCCGGAAAGAGTTCGAGGCGGTCTTGCGTAGACGGATGAACGATCAGGTGGGTCGTTGGAAGAGTAAGTGGAAGAAGAAGGGCAACGAGGCAATGCCACAGTGGTTCAAAGATTCAGTCTGGGAAGACTTGATTCGCTACTGGGAGGATCCTAAGTCTCAGAAGAAAAGCGCAAGCTGTCGAGCAGCTCGGTTAGCTGACCCTGATGGGACCGGTCCCCACAAACATTGCTCGGGCAGAACCTCGTTCAAAGCTCGGGCCCGCAAACTGGTAAACTTTTTTACATATAATTTACATTTATTTAAACAATTATTGTTTTAATTTACAATTTCACAGCAAGAGGAATCGGGGGACACGCACCCTGATATCCTAGGCACTCTGTACATCACCAAGCGGAACAAGGCCGGAGAATTTGTTGACAAAAAATCTGAGAAGCTCTACAACGACGTCACTGCGAAGTTGCAGGAATTGACTCAAGAGGGCGGTGATGAGAGCTCAGCATCCGGGGGATTATCTACGGCGCAAAAGAACCAGATCTACTCCGAGGTAAACTACATTTTAAATTTTTCTTCTTACTTATATTTTTGCTAAATTTAACTAACTTAATATTGTTATTCTTTTATTAGATCGCTCCACGTAAAAAAAGGGAGAATATTTGGAACAGGTTCTCTTGGGTCCAAGATTGAGTATTGTATCTCACCAGAAGGATTCTC
This sequence comes from Lepidium sativum, assembly GCA_023374145.1. NCBI lineage: Eukaryota > Viridiplantae > Streptophyta > Magnoliopsida > Brassicales > Brassicaceae > Lepidium > Lepidium sativum. Next base: position 26,101 of record JAKUCM010006234.1, read on the forward strand.
GCAGTCATCCGCGACAACCAGTGACCTGCGGCAAATTGTCGACCGTCAGACCCAAGAGTTGGATCGGACTAACACCGATCTTGCCAAAGCTAAGAAGAAAATCACGACCTATGATCGTTTGTGGTCTATACTCGCCAAGAAGGATCCAGAGCTAGCAGACGCATTTGCCAAGATCAATCCTGAAGACGAAGACACCGGATCCGGGTCGGGAAATTTAGATCGCTCAGACGATTTCTGAATTATAAAAAACCTTTTGTAATCTGTTTTTATTTAAAAATATTTTTAATTCAAAAAAAATCTTTTTAATTTTAAATTTATATTTAAAATATTTAAAATATTTTTTTTATTTTAAATAAATTATAAACGGCGTCGCAAGGACGTAGAAGGTGGTGCTCTTGCAAGGTAGTCGCAGGTCGCGCCCTTGCAAGGGAGTCGCAGGACGCGCCCTTGCAAGGTTGTCGCAGGACGTACCCTCGCAAGGGTGTCGCAGGTCGCGCCCTTGCAAGGTTGTCGCAGGACGTTCCCTTGCAAGGGTGTCGCAGGAAGCGCCCTTGCAAGGGTGTCGCAAGACGCGCCCTTGCAAGGGTGTCGCAGGGCTCGCTCCCGCAAGGGCGTCGCAGGCTCTGCTAGGCCTTTGCGACACCGACTTATGCTAGGCGTTTGCGACATATACTTTCCCTCGCAGACCTTGCGACGTCCATGCTACGTATCTATGTTTGCGACACGCAAATTGCGACATATAAGTGGCCATCGTAAGGGCGTTTCTTTTTGCCTATTGCGACAGCCTTGCAAGGGATTTTGCCATCGCAAAAGGCGTGTTTTCTTGTAGTGCACACGTTAATTATGTTCAAACAAAACCATTAAGATATAGTACTAATTTGCATTAATTAATCGCCAGCCAAAGAAGTTGGAAGAGCCAAGATCAGACTTAAGACGTTAAACATGTTGCAGGAAGATGGACCGTGATGGTATATTAAGAAAGAGATCTCATGGAAATAGTTATCTACACCAGATGAAGAGAGGCCACACAGTGGTATGATGGTCCTGTGTCTGGTCATGTAATGGTGAAAAATGCATCTAGTTACTGCTCTGTTTATAAACGGTTCAATAATTGACACATCTTAACACTTTGCCGTTCTTTTGTGATAGACAGAGTTTTAACTCTATTATCCTACTGCAAGTGCACATCAAATCATAATAGTATTCTAGGGATCGAATCTACAAGAACCAAGTTATTACACTATCAATGGGAATAGTAAACTACAGCTAAGATGAAACAAGTGAAGGTTATAGCAATTCAAAAATTAAAACAATAAACGAATTTAATTCAATAAACTAAAATACCAAATTCAGGGGAATTCATCGGGAAATCAAGGAATCAAACCAGGAAACTATTCAGAGTCGTTATAAACAATCTCGACTTAGACATAAAATTTTAGTTGATCCACTGTCGTGGTATATTCTACTGTATCTAGCAACAAAGAAATCCTAACTGTTGTTGGCACTAGAGATCTAACCACACATTACTGTCAATGTATAATAGGTCCACAATTAGCCTTAACATCAACTTTCGTGGTTAATGACTAATTGTTCATCTAAGGAGGTTCAAACACCTAACAAGCTTTTGGAGAGCTAGGTAATCTACGATCATACGCTAGTTAGCTACTATAACCTAAGCATTAGGATCATGGGTAGATGGAGAACACAACAAGCAACGACCTATTTGTTTCTAATTTATTGATCCCCTAAATCCTTAGCATATCCTAAACTTGATTGGGGAACTACTGAGACATAATTAAAGAATAGCAATCACCAGACATGATAAAGTTCATAAATAAACTGTAATTGAAATTAAAGAGGTTCAAAAATCTTCTCCAAGATTGTAGAGGTGGAAATCTTCGCACACATAAACTCAAAAAATGATAATGAAAAGTGTATTTCTCGAAAAATCGCTCAAAACCTAATTAAAAAGGGTCTAAAACACTCTAGTACAAAATAAGAAAAATTGGGTTGAATTTTTGTAGCTTCGAGGATCGATTGATCAAAGTAAGATAAGTCGATCCAGTGAAGGTTGGTCGATAGTCAGGTCCAGCGCAGATGCTGGCGGAGGGAGAATCGATCAATCAAAGTAAGGTCTATTCGATCTTCACGTCGAGCGCAACTTATGATGTGAGGAATCGATCGATTGATCGAGAGCAGGTGGATCGATCCTTGCGTTTCCCAAAAATGCCAGGACTTCTCCAAATTGCTTATGTTTTTTTTCCTTTCATTTCTTTCATTTTGTAACCGATTTTTCCTTACATATCTAGGGCATATATTATTTTTTCTATCGGCTATCAAATCAATTTTTTCCTACTTACCTAGGGTATCATTGTATTTTTTTTTATTGGATGGTTATTTAGCAACTCAAAGAATGTAAGCAAGAGTAGCGTCATTGGAGTTTTCCTCAATCTCCTAACATTTCATTCAACTTTGTTTTATAGTTACTTCAGAGATAGAACATTTAGCACAAACACTTTGAAATAATTACGAAAGGGGAACCATACTCACATAGATAAGTTTTTTAGGACTGAAGGGAGAACTCGATCCTATGTATACCAACACCCTTGACAAGAAGATTAAGTCAGGTTAGGGGTGAAGTGGGCATGAGATTCTTTGAATACCCGAAATAATATGGGTAACGTTGAGAAGTTGCACAATATATAGGTTTTCAAATAGTCGTAGATCTTTGTCAAGCTTGCAACAATGGCCACTTAAATTCTTCAAATGTGGTTATTCCTTGAAAAATCATAGTTTCCTACAACAGGTTTTAACTCAATAAACAAAGATTGACTCAAGCAAAATAACAAAAAGACTCAAAAAGGAAACAAAAGAAACAAAGCACGTTAGTCACCACATGTGTACTCCCCCATACTTACTTCGTACCGTCTCTGTGTGAGAATAAGAAAGGGAGAAGGACGGCTCACGCAAAAAGAAAAAGAAATCAGAAAGATAAATGTGAGAGAAACAGATACACCTGGGTGTAAGGATCGATTGATCCTTTAGGAGATCGATCCATGTGTTGTGATCGAGTTATGGATCGAGTACTGATTGGTTTACAGATCGTGCGCAATGTTGTATGGATTTTGTGATCGATCAGTCTGAATCCACGTGGTCATTCTCCAGATCGTTTGCAAAACATGTTATATCATGAGGATCGATCGATCCAATATGGAACCGATCAATCTCTGCTTCTGGGTAGGTTTATTGATCGATCTAGTCCTCCAACTCGATTACCAGACCAAGCACATGCTTGACTTATTTGAAGGATCAATCGATATTTATGTGGATCGAGCGATCTAAGCCACTCGCCAAATTCTCCTAGATGAAACAAAAACAACAAAAACGTAAACTGAAAATGGAGAAAAATAAGAAATTATATTAGTGGATTGCTTCTCACTAAGCACATGTTTAAAGTCACTAACTTGACCTTGAGTGCTTTCATTTGATAGGAATGTTAGCCAAAGTAATCGAGCTCTTTTTGGCTATGTCGGTATCAGCAAAGTATGGTTTCAGACGTTGTCCACTTCTTCTTGTTTTGTGAATAAAATTTATTTTTTTCATAAAAATTGTCTGTCGTAGAATTTAGTTAGCCAAATTGTTGTTGGTTAATATATGGTGTATGCCCGAAGTTTCTTGCTCCTGTTATATGTTCCATTTTTTTTATTTTTTGGTATTCTTGAGTTTCAATATATATATTTTTTTGAATTTGATATACACTAGTTCATGTAATTATCTTTTCTTTTTGTTTTCAATTTTACCTTAGGATTGTACCTATGCTGGTAGCGTGTGGACTTGTATGGATTTTTGTGAAATTATATAATCGACTTTTTATCCGTAACAATTTAAGATTTCATATTTAGTCTAATCTTTGGTTTATCATAGCATAGGTCCAAACCCCTCGCTTCTTTGTCTTCTCCACTCTTTATATTCTACTCTACTTATGCTTCTTCCTCCTTTCTCTTCACCATTTCCTGCAGACAATGGGAAAAAAAAACACCTTATTTGTTCATTATATGTTTGGTTCTTCTTTCTCCAACTGCATTGCAGAATTTAATTAAATTGATAGACCTTATTTTCATACAGTAAATGTGGCTCTCAAGGGTTTAAGTGTGTCTGTTTTGTTCTCTGAGAAAAACTGAGGAGATGGTGAATTTGTTATACTTTGTTGCGGCAATCGCTCTTGTCCTTTTTTCTTTACATTCTCCGGGTTTCTTTTGTTGAAATTTGAAATTTATTTATCAATAAAAAGGTTATATACATGAGTAATAGAAATATAATGCTAAATTAATAAGATTTGCACAGAATGAAAAAATCAAACTCAATGAACATAAAACAACAATGTATTTTTTTTTTGTCAACGGCATTATATCAAATCGGGTCAAACAGAGAACGTTACTACAAAAATCACGAACTCCTCTCTCGAGCAAATCGAGCCAGAGAGCCAGCTCTGTGATTTAGAGCATTGGGGATGATGGAAAGAGAAAAGAAGGTAAAGGAAGATCGAAGTCTTGAAAAAGCCTCCTGGTAAGGTAGAAAGGCGGGCCACGCATCCGGCCGGTTAAAGATCTTCAAAACCGTTTCACAATCCTTCAACATCTCCACCTCCGCGTCAACAACAATGTAATTTAGATTAACGGATAAAGATATTATGAACAAATGAAGATATTACATTTAAATCATAGAATCATGAACATTCTCCAAATTTAGATGAACAGAAATGTTTTCTTCGTATTTCGACTTCAAAAATCTCCATGAAATCCCAAGTTTAGTACTTTAATTGAATTATCAATTTTATTCAATAAATAAACTCAATGAAGAAGGAAAAACTTGATGAAGAACCTTAAACGACAACTTCTTTCTTATACCCTCCTTTCCTTTGTTTTTTGGAGTCTCCACATTAAGAGAGACATGAATGTTTTCCGCATCACCCACTCTCCTAAAAATCGTCATGAGAACCAGTAATGTTTAGACCTAAACTCTTACTTCAATCATGAGAATTACCAAAGATTAGTCCTAAATGCTTACTTCTATCTTGGTGACACAATGTTACTGCAGCATTTAAAGAAAACACCATGTTAAGATTCAGTCGCTTGTTCAATCAAAGCTAATCCTGTTTTCGATTAGATGTAAAAAACCGCTTTCGCCAAGTCCACGGTTGTACTCCTCTGCCTCACAAAGCCCCTACAGGACCTAATAAACTCATGTATAAAGTTGCAAACTTACTCTCAAAAGGCAATTTTGGCGAAGGAGCTCCAATCTGTGTCTCTTTGCCTAAATTGTCAAACACAAAACGTAAGATTAAGAAACAAAATAGATAAAACGTATTACAAAGATCAAAGCTTCTGTATATATGTATATAATTACCCTTTGCAATATTTCTTCAAGTTTGTCCCTTGTTTTACTTCTCTCCATCTCACGCTGATTGGAAACCGAGTTGGCTATGTGACGTACTTGTTGAACACGCGCAGGTGCTTAAAAAGTACAAAGACATAGAAATAAGCATGATATCATTTAGAAAGTATCTTAAAAAGTATAAAGACATAGAGATAAGCATTACATCATTGTTCTGTTCAACTTGATGTTCTTCTTCTTTTAGAGAAGCACTTTGGGAAGTTTCTAATAATATAGTGAACCTGCGAAGATGAGGAATGTAAGATAACTCATTGTAGGGTAAGGGTGAAAAGGCAGAGAATTCAACTAATTGCAAACAACAATCGACTAGATCACTTTGAAATACGATTTATTAAGCAATATTCTTTTCTTACAAAAGAATTATTCTTGTTGGAATTATTCTACTCGAGAAACCAACCTAAATCTATTTCAAAAACCCTAATCGATAACCTAGACTCAATTCACTAATCTCTCTAAAACTTCTCCCTAAGTTCTTAGAGAATTATGTTTACAATTAACCTCTCTATTTATAGGCACAAGAGACAAACCCTCTTGCCCTAAAATCTCTCCAACGATTTCCTTATCACAAAGAAGATATTTTCATTTTTCTTCTCTTGATAAGATCTTCCAAATATCACAAAGAAGATATATTTTTTTTCTTCTCTTGATAAGATCTTCCAAATATTCTCTGAATAACTTGAGTTTTCCTCTCCAACTTATTCACCAATCCCGTGACTTTTAATTATCAGTCACGTGACCGTGACGTCCAACTTGTCTCACACGCATCTTCAATCTCCCCCTTTTTGGCTTGATGTGCATCTCCAGCAATCACGTTCATGTTCTCCATTTCTAACATTCAAGTTCTTGTTCTGTAATCAGGTTCTTGTTCTAAATCAGCTTCCTGATCTGAATCAGCTTCCTGATATGCACGTTCTTCTTGCTACAATGCTCCCCCTCGAATTTTTCTCCCCCATAATCAGACATCTTGATCCATCTAGAGTCAATCTCTCATCTCCCCCTGCTTGAGTGCACATTGAGACAAAAACAAACAAGTGTATGTCTAATCGCTAGGATTGACCAATTAGTGTACTAAGATACATAAGCAAAATTGAGAATCAGAGTAACCATATGCCAATTCTATCACAACTGAGTTTAAACATAATTTCGTTTTTCAACAGACATTTGATCATCTAGCAGACTCCTGAGTGACCCAACATTACAATTAACCATGTGAACAATTTCATTTAGCTTTTCATAAAATCAGTTTAAGATCCGAAAATACCTTTTGCTGAGATTGATCATCCATAGAGAACCCATATTCATTGAAGCACAACACACACTCTACTCTTTGAGACATACGGTCAGAATCAAGATTTTGGTGGCTAGACTTTCACACTGTCATGCCTTTATCACAAGCATTTTTTAGAGCACTGAGAATATCAAACGGATCAGGCAGCTGAAATTTCCTTTGGAGAGTCATATATTGTAACATATTCTTACTTAGATGATGTAGGTATCCTTCTTGATCACATGACTGTTGCAACATCACAAGTACGGTATAATTACTTTGTTACAAGTTAATGTACCCTTCTTGATCATGTGTTTTGGCAAATCATCACAAGTACGATACTTCCATCATCTGCATAAAACTAAATCGAAGATATCACTTGACTTCTCAACTCATATACACTTGCTCTCCTCAGCTCTTTGACCTTCTTCTCCTAATATTTAATATTTCAGTTCAGATATCAGCTTGTAACGGCATGACAGGCAGTTGTTTTCCACTTGATCGATCAAAACTGATATTTGTCTGTCTTTTTCAAGTACGTGCCATCCTTTTCCAGAAACAAGCTCATGTCTCAAATCAGCTCAACAAAACCTCAAAACATCGTTTAGTACTTACAAATCCCAATTGCATTTCTCAGCTCCACAAAACGACTAAAAGACAGAGGTTTAGTAAACAAATCAGCCAGTTGATATTCAGTGTTCACATGATTAATTATAACCAGTTTCTCCTCAACAATTTCATAAATAAAGTGATGACGAGTGTCAATATGCTTAGTTCGAGAATGTTGAACAGGATTCTTAGCAATGCTAATGGCACTTTGATTATCACAATAAACAAGAAAGAGTTTAGAAACTGTACCGTAATCAGCAAACATCTGCTTCATCCAGAGAAGTTGTGTGCAGCAGCTTCCCAATGCAATGTATTCTGCTTCTGCTGTTGATAAAGAAACACAGTTATGTTTCTTGCTGAACCAGGCAATCAAATTGTTTCTCATGAAGAAACATCCACCACTTGTGCTTTTTCGATCATCAACACATCCGGCCCAATCTGCGTCGTAGTACCCTATTAAGCTTGTCGTCGTATCCTTCGTGTAGAAAATCCCACGACTTTGTGTTCCACTCACATACTTTAGAATACGCTTAGTTGCTTGGAGATGACTTTCTTTAGGATCAGCCTGAAAGCTTGCACAAACTCCTACCGAAAAATAGAGATCTGGACGACTTGCTGTCAGGTACAGTAACCCTCCGATCAGACTTCTGTATGATGTAGCATCTATAGATTTCCCTGATTCATCTCTTAAGAGCTTTTCATTTGACCCCATAGGTGTTTTTGCTACCTTGCTGTTCTCCATTCTAAACTTCTGAATCAAATTCTTTGCATATGTGCTTTGATTCACAAAGATCCCATCAGACGTCTGTTTTACTTGCAAACCTATCCCATTCAGAAAAGCATTCTTAACATCCATCTGATACAGTTTGAAACCTATCTTGCAAGCCATTCCAAACAGAAACCTGATAGACTCCAACCGAGCAACTGGTGCAAATGTCTCTTCAAAATCAACACCTTCAACTTGTGAGTAACCTTGAGCAACCAGCCGTGACTTGTTCCTTACAACATTCCCATCCTTGTCAATCTTGTTCTTGAAGATCCATTTGGTGCCAAAAATATTGACATCTTTAGGACGACAAACAAGAACCCACACATTTAACCATGAAAAGTTTGACAGCTCCTCCTACATAGAAGCAATCCAAAATTCATCCAAAAGGGCTTTGTTGTATGTCTTGGGTTCAATCTTTGACACAAAACAAGCATACTCGATTGATTCAGCAGCTTCTTGCTTCTGTGCCATGAACGCTGCATTCCCAGCAAGCTGTTTGAAATCAATCTGCTTTCCTCGTGTAACTCTTCCCCCCTGAATCTCTCCTATAACATCTTTAGAGAAGTGATTCCGATGCACTTGAGGAGGAACATCAACCTGTTCTGTAGATCGAACACCTGAACTAGACTCTACAAACTGTTGAGGCTCACCATTTTCATCAAGTTGTTGAAGTGTCAGCCGAAACGTGGAAGCATCATCAAAGACCACGTTTACTGTCTCTTGAACTGTCAAAGTTCGACGATTATACACTCTAAAGGTTATACTTGAACCTGAGTAACCAAGAATCATGCCTTCATCACTCCGAGAATCAAACTTCCCAAGATGATCCTTATCATTCTGAATGTAGCACATGCAGCAAAACACGTGAAAGTAATGTACTGTCGGATTTTTACCCTTCCACAACTCATAGGACGTCTTTGTAGTTCCTTTTCGCATATAGACATGATTGATGATGTAGCATGCGGTGTTAACAGCCTCTGCCCATAAGTTTTTAGGTGCATTACTTCCATGCAACATTGCTTTTGCCATCTCCTGCAATGTTCTGTTCTTGCGTTCAACAACATCATTCTGTTGTGGTGTTCGTGGTGCTGAAAACTGATGATCAATACCTTGTTCTGAACAAAAACGTTTGAATATATCATTCTCAAACTCACCACCATGATCACTTCGAATGAACTTGATGCCTTGACATTCATTTTTAAGCTGAAGTGCCAAGATCCTAAAGCTATCAAAAGAATCACTTTTTCACGAAGAAAATGCACCCATGTGTATCTGCTAAAATCATCAGCCAAAACAAGAATGTACTTTTTCCCAGCAATACTTTCAACTTGAATAGGGCCCATCAGATTCATATGAACAAGTTCCAACAGACTCTTGGACCTAACATCCGGAACAGACTTGTGTTGAGTTTTGACCTGTTTTCCCATGCTACAAGGACCACATACAAACTGCTGATCTGATTCGAGCTTTGGCAACCCTTTGATAATCTCTTTGTTAGATAATTGCGTCATAGTTCTAAAATTCATGTGACCTAGACGTTGATGCCAAATCTGATCTTCACTTTCTGATTTTGCAATCATGCAATATGAACCAGGAACCCACATGTAGCAATCATTTCCTGTACGAACCCCCTCTAAATGAATAGCTCATTTCTCATCAACAGCTCGACACTCAGTTCTTGTAAAAGTAACATCAAGTCATGTATCACACAATTGGCTGATGCTAATTAGATTTGCTTTTAGTCCATCAACAAGGAAAACATTTCGAAGTTTAGGTTCTGATGAACTTCCAGTATTCCCTTTGCCACGAATTTTTCCTTTAGCACCACCACCAAACGTCACCTTTCCAGTAGTGACCATCTCAAGATCTTGTAGAGAACCTTATTCTCCTGTCATATGTCTTGAGCAACCACTATCAAAGTACCACTTGCTCATTGAGTTACAATTATCACTTCTCTCAGCTGTGAATGCTACTCTACAGAACAAATCCATTTGTTTAACCCAAATCTGGTTTTTGTTTTTACCATTGAAGGTAAACTTTTGTTGTCTCCAAATTCGCTGAACCCTAGATCAAAACTTATAACACTGATATCTCATATGCCCTTCTTTGCCACAATACCAACACTTTACTGGATGACCCCAATGCGATCCATAATACTGAGTCTTCTCAGATTTCCACCCTAGACCAGCTCGTTGATGTTGATGTTGATGTTGTACTCCACCTTTTTGCTGAAAGGGTTTGAATTAATCTACATTCTCTGATGAACCAGTAGCCTTGATAAACTTCATCTCTGCAGATTCCTTTTCCCTTATAACCCAAACCAGAACTATCATTAGATGTCCTTCCAATAGTCAATAGATAGTCTAAATCATTTGTTCCTTTAGACAACAATCTAATCTGCTTCATCTGCTCAAACAATCTACTTTCCAGCTCTGCTTTCTTAGCTTTGACATCTTTGAGTTCATTCTCAGCTTGTTGTAGCTTTTCAACAGCAACCCATTTGTCCATCATCAAACGTTTATTTTCGTCTTGTGTTTTAACCCAAGATGTCACCAACATGCTCATCTTATCTTCTATAGTCATATCAAAATCGTCATCAGACTCTGAATCGTCTGTATCAGTTCCTTGGTGTTCAGCAGAAATCTGATTCTCACCAGCCTTTTGACCTTCAGGAATAAGGTCTGCGTTTTCTACTTCTTCCTTGTTGTCTTCCATTTCCACAATGCCAAAATGAGCTACAAAGTGGTTCAGAATTTTATCATCCTCGTCAATGTCACTATCAGTATCACTCAGAGTTATGATTGCTGATTTTCCACTAAATTTAGACAGACATTCATTCTTGGTATGCCCATATCCCTTACACTCATAACATGTTATAGCCATCTTCCTCTTGACTGATGGACATGCAGATTTAAAGTGTCCATAACCTTGACATTCAAGACACTGTTTGTCAGCTCTGTAGTTGTCTCTATCAACTGTTGGCTTAGCAGACGCCTGATATTCCTTTCTTTTCTCTCTTTCAGCTTTTCGAAGGAACTTTTTCACAAATAATCCAACTTGATCTTCGAGATTTTCAACTGACTCCCTGTTGTGAGCTGTTTTTTCAGATACAAGAGCAATACTTTTTCCTTTAGTGGTCTCTTCCTTTGCTGTGATCTGAAGCTCATATGCTTGCATCATACCAACAACCTGATCATATCTCATTGTGTCAGAGTTCTGTGACACTTCTAGAGCTGATCGATGACTATGAAACTTAGTTGGAAGACATTTTAAGAACTTTTTAACCAACTTCTTGTCTTTGTACGTTTTGTCCAAGATCAGTGCTTCGTGTGCTAGAGCTGACAGCTTACTGCTAAATTCTTCAATCGTCTCATCTTCACCCATTGTCTGATTCTTGAATCGTGAGACCAAGATGTCAATCCGAGTTCTTTTCACACTGCTAGTACCCTCAAAGCCTACTTCAAGAATATCCCATGCCTCTTTTGCACTTTTACAGCCTTATACTCTTTTAAACTGATTGCTGAAAATGGTTGACAAGGCTTTAAAATTCCATTTAGCATACGATTTCTCCTCTGCAGTCCACTGTTTTCTGGGCTTTGGGACAGTAGCACCGTCTGCATCTTTGACAACAGGATGTTCCCAACCTTCTTCAACCGCAAGCCACGCATCAGAATCAATACCCTGTATATGTTGAGTCATCTGGACTTTCCAGTGTCCATAGTTGTCTGGATCCAACTTAAGTGTTTTTGCAACGACAACTAACTGTTGCTGTGAATTCTCCATCTCGCCCTCAGGATCTAACACCTGCAAACAATAACAAACGTTATGCGGCGACCCGCTCTGATACCAATTGAAAAGGCAGAGAATTCAACTAATTGCAAACAACAATCGACTAGATCACTTTGAAATACGATTTCTTAAGCAATATTTTTTTCTTACAAAAGAATTATTCTTGTTGGAATTATTCTACTCGAGAAACCAACCTAAATCTATTTCAAAAACCATAATCGATAACCTAGGCTCAATTCACTAATCTCTCTAAAACTTCTCCCTAAGTTCTTAGAGAATTAGGTTTACAATTAACCTCTCTATTTATAGGCACAAGAGACAAACCCTCTTGCCCTAAAATCTCTCCAAAGATTTTCTTATCACAAAGAAGATATTTTCCTTTTTCTTGTCTTGATAAGATCTTCCAAATATCAAAGAAGATATTTTCCTTTTTCTTCTCTTGATAAGATCTTCCAAATATTCTCTGAATAATTTGAGTCTTCCTCTCCAAGTTATTCACCAATCCCGTGACTTTTAATTATCAGTCACGTGACCGTGAAGTCCAATTCGTCTCACACGCATCTTCAAAGGGAAGGTTGTGTGTGGATCGAGAGTGAACATCTTGACCACTGTAGTAAGCAGATGAACTTAGCTTGCTGGTCGAAGATTCTTTATGTTCTTCTATGTCAAAAATCGAAGATATGATATACTCATTAGACTTTTTTGGACTGGAATGTTATCTTGACTAAAGAACGGTGAATCTCACCAAACCAAATGAAGCAACTTGAACAATTCTCAAGAATGAAACCAAGTTTTAAAGATGGATCGCAGCATTTTTTATCAAAACTTTGTTAAATATAACGCCAAAAGAACCATATTGACTCAATAAGAGTGACAAGTTTAAGCCAACAGCTCCAAAGACAAAAACACTCGGAGAAAGGCTTTTCCGCACTGACCTGAGGACCCATGTTTGGTGCTCATCCAACTTCGCTAAATGCATTTGTGCCTTCGCCAGAATCTCCAACCTGAGAATTTAGACCTTCAAATCAAAATAAAAAATTGCACAGATCACCGGAAAACTCTTAGTTTGAATTAATACATTTTCTGTTCAGCGGTAAGAAGCCTTTCCTAAATCCGTTGGCCAAATTCTTTATCAGAGGATCGTGAAGGGCCACAAGGCTTCCCACGAGGCTTTTGATCGAGAAAATACAAAAAGAAAGAGAGAGAGAGGAGATAATTAACCGATTTTAATCGTGTGTGAGAGAAGTGGAGATGATGACCCATTTTATCACACCAAAACGGTTTCTGACTAAAATGCAATAATAGAATTAGGGTTTTGTTCATTTTTTTATAAATAAAGGGGTTTAAAAAATATGACCTCCACTTTAATAGAAAGAGATTATATTTTACTTCATTTTTATTTTATTGAAGAATTTTTCTATATCTCTTAAAAGTTTTGTTTTTCCAAAAAAGAGTTTTCTAAAATTTTAAACTAGCTGTTGACAAAAAAAAAAAAAAAACCTAGCTTTTTCTGCAAATGCAAATGTAATCTATCCTAGTAGAAAGCGATAACTCCATTTAAGGCAGCGTATTTGTATAACTCGGAATCGAGTTCTCCTTCCTACATTATGTAGTAATTTGGCTATTGCACCGACTAGTTGTGGCTCAATATAATTTGTCGTTGACAAAAAAAAAACTAGCTTTTTTCTATGAATAAAAATTTACAAGCCAATAACACTAAATTTTAAAATACTTGTACAGTCCATTAAATTCATTTTCCTTGAATGACACATAACTTTGAATGATTTTAAAAAAAAAAATCTGAATAACATATAACTTATAATGATTGTAAACAAAATTTTAAAACATCAAAACCAATAACACAGAACTTCAATAGAATTTATAAAAGTTAAAGACTCAACGACAACAATTTTTTTTAAAGATTTATAACTCATTATAAATTATAGAACCAATAAACTCCTAACTCATAACAATAGTTGAGTTTTAGTCTCCTCTGCATTCCTTGTACCGGTTTTAGGGTTTGTTTTAGGTATAGCAATTGATGGTTGAAGATAAACACCAATACTTTGTAGTCCATGGCCATCTGATGTCCCGAAGAAACCACCAAACTGTGAGAGTTTCCCCAGCTTGAAATTAAACTTGGTCTCGTCTTTTGAAGGCCGGGAGCCAAAAGGACCATACTCATTGGAGTTAGTAGCAAATTTGAGAGACTTTATGCCTATGTTGCCAGAGAACATGCAGTATTCTCCACTAATTCCTGATATGTATTCATGAGGCCACTCCAAAGCTATCTGCATGGTTGCATAAATTACTATATATCAAACACTTGTAACTCATTGGTCTTAATCATATGGAAGCACTTCAAATATAGAGTAGTAACTAATTAAGTAGAACGGGCTTACGACATCAAACTTGTTGCCAGTACATTTCCGACCATGGAGGTCGGATAAGATGAATTTGTTGTCGTCGATCACGAACTGGAATTGGATAGAACAAATTCCATCAGAATCATGAGATAGAAATATCTGAGAGACTATGTTATTGTGACTTCCTTCGTCCCAATTGTTCACATAACTTCTGCTATCTTTTCCCACTGGTCCTATCTTGATTTTACCTTCCATTTTCTTTTCTAGGTTAATCTTGTGGATTTTTGTTTGAAATTGGAATAAAAGGAATGAATTTCTCTGATGATACGAATGTGTTTATCTACTCGTTTACAGATCTTAGTCTAGTGCTTATATAATTATACACCACTAACTAAAGCTATTAATGACATAATCTTATACCACTAACTAAAAGCTTTGAATAGAAAACTGATTAACGTATATAATCATTAAACCTCAGTGCCTCTTCTTCTTCACTTTTTGTCATCATTTTGCGCTGTTAATGACATTGCTTTCGGCTCTGTCATTGCTGGTTTGGTGGTATGGTAACAGAATAATATCTCTTATAGAATATTCACATATATGAAATATTCCAATCTTGCTTTACTTATTAACTTTATGATTCCTTTTTTCGGTTGTGTTGTTCCACGTGGGCCACGTCTATATTTTATTTTACTTTTTGTCGGTTAATTGCTGAATTGACTAGGCTTAATTTATGGTGTAAATTTTTACTTTCTAGAAATTTAAACAATACTGTGTAGAAATTACGGGATTTTCTAAATTTTATAGGATAGTGCAAATGACATGTAGCGTAGTGGCAGATGGTAAACTCATTTAAGGCAGTGCATTTATATAATTTGGGATTGAGTCCTCATATCTATATTATATAGAAATTTGGCTATTAAACCGGCAAATTGTTGTCCAATATAATATGCGGTTGACAAAAAAAACTTTATAGAATAATAAATACTCTTCTGTTTTTAAAAAATATCATTTTCACACAAAAAAATTAAGAAAGAAAGAAGGTTAAAATTCTTTTATATCTCTAATCCACTAATGTAATTACAATTGTTTAATCCATTTATTTTGATAAATTTATTGATATTTTGTTTCAACATTGATCTTTCAAAGTTCTTTTTAATTTAGTCAATAGTCATTAGGATAATAAAATGCATTAGTAAGATCAAAGCATTTCCTATCTTTGTTAATTTTAACGTCAACAACATTCGTTTGTTTTTTTTCTTTTGTTGAAGATCTTCACAAGGAAATTTGTTTAGATCAAAAGAATGGATATCATGCATTTGTCTTTCACGCTTCATTTTTTTCATTTGAATCTTGAAAACTTTATACAACTTTTCGTCATTTTTATATCTATAACAAATGACTATCGGAAGTTTTTTATAGTACTAAATATTTAGATAAATAAAATACTTAACGTCAACAATGTTCAAAGTTAATTACATTCATACAACGTAAATCCCAAATACTAGGCCTCACAGTATTAATTTTGGTAAAATGTGACTTTTGGAATTTTATCCCAAATTTATTGTTTTACAACTGACTATTATATTAATTCATCGTTAAATAATGTAAGGTCAAAAATGGAATATTTTGGTAAATTTTGTATTGAAAATTTAAAATGACACTCTTTATGTAACAAGAACAAAGTGTCAAAATGACACTCTTTAAAAAACGAAGAGAGTATGTGTGAAAAATATTAAAACGATCACTTGTAAAATCTGTAGTTTGTGATAGACGAAGTCAAAAAGACTATTGAAAATCTAGAAATTTGGCATGTCTTTTAGCCTTAACTTACAAGTTACTGTAGATATCGAAGTTTGTTTAGTGGGTGCTCCATAATTTTAAGGAAGAAGAGTTGTGTATATATAACATTAGGCTGCTTCAATTATGAACACTTATTTTTCTGTGTAACCTTTATTACTTGCTTTTCTATTGCATTTAATAGAGGCAATTTGTAGCAACAAAAGATTGTATGCACAATAAAGGTTATATATACTCATGACGTCTCATGTCATATGGGTTAATCAAGCTCTATTTGCTAGGTCCAACTCACACGTTTATTAGTTCAAACAAAAACCATTACGATATTATTTCACATAATTAATCGCTAACCAAAAAATCTGAAGGAGTCAAGATCAGATTAACGACCTCAAACATGTCTGGAGATGCTATTGAATTTGATACTGAGGCAATCTAGTGTGCAAACACTTTCAACTCAAAACTAATTTTTTACTTTATCTCTTCCATGTCGGTTTTGAATAGAACTGGTTTAAGGACAACATAAACACACTACAAGAAAACTCGCTCTTTGAGACTGCACAATCAGTCTCAAATCAGTGTCAAAACCAAAAATGGAGACTGAATAGCAACTGATACAATCAGTCGCAAAAGCTTAGTCGCTAAAATATTTAGTCGCTATTCAGTACCAAAAATGCGACTGTTTCAAGATCTGCATCTTCAGTCGCAAAATTGCGACTAATTGGGGACTGACACTATTAGTATATTTCGCTACTGTTTTGAGACTAATCTCTCAGTTGCAGAGTCACAGTCGCAGATTAGTATCAATTATCAGTCGCTAAACAGTCTCAAGATGTCAGTGGCAAATTAGTCTCAAACACGCAGTCGCTATTTAGTCTCAAATATTCAGTCGCAGATTAGTCTCAAACAAAAACAGTTGCTATTTAGTCTTAATATATCAGTCGCTAATTAGTCTCAATAGCGTAGTCACTAATCAGTATCAAAAAAACAGTCACTAATTAGTCACAAGCAGTCAGTCCCTAATCAGTCTCAACGTTTTAGTCGCAGATTAGTCTCAAACATTTAGTCTCAGAGCAGTCGCTGATCAGTATCAAAAAAAATTTTAATGGTTTGAAATAAAATTATTATTTAAATATTAAATGTTAAATAAAATTTAATTTTTGGAAACAAATATAATATTAAACCGAAACTAAATTATACAGAATTAAGTACTAGAAAAATATATAATGTTCAAACGATACTAAAACCAAAAAAAAATCATATTTGGTCCGGAATGTGATCGCTTGGTGAGGGCATAGAAGAAGACCCTGAACCATCATGTCATGGAAAAGGAGGAGGAATCATTGTAGTAAGGTGAGTCGGGAACGTAGGGATAGCTGTCTGAAGTAATTGTAAGATCTCCTGGTTCTGATGTCTTAGAAATACCATGTTTTCCCTATAGGTCGTCATCTCTTGCTGCACCTATTCCTTGTAAGATGCCATCTCCTGCTGCATGCTTGAAATTGTGCCTGTGACAGCCGAGTCGGCGATTCGTTTGTTCTTCTTGTCGTGGCCATATCTCCTGCCAAGATTTCCAAGACCGTAGACGTTCCCTCTACGAACGTCATTGTATCCGTTTCTGATAATATTCGATACTAATTTGGAAATTTTACTAATTCGTCTCGATAAAACCTGAAAACATACGATTCAAAATAGAAATTCCAAACAATTCCAAATCACAATTCAAATAATATTTCCAAACTTATTTATAACAATTCCAATTAACATATCAACTAAAAAATCATAAAAATCCAAAATTCTATATTTACCAAATAATATATATCAACTAAAAATTCATATATATTCCATAAATTCATAATAATTCTATAAAAATCATATTTATCAACTATAAATTCATATATATATATATACCTTAAAATTCATAAAAATTCCAAAAAAAATCATATCTATCAACTAAATATTCATTAAAATCCAAAATTTCATATTTATTAAATAATATATATTTACTAAAGATTCATATATATTCCATAAAATTCATAAAAATTCTATAAAAATCATATTTATCAACTAAAAATCCTAATCTGCCATTTCTAAATTCCATCATCCTAATCTACCACTTAATCTAAGCAAATGGTACACTAAAATCCGAAGAAAAAAAAATTATTCTCACCAAATTGTATTTTCGGTTGGAAAAGGATCCAACTTTGGAAGTGTAATGGCTCTTTGTTCATCATGGAGAAGGTCTTCAAGCGTGAATTGAAATGGTTGATTGTCTTGATGTGAAGAAAAAGCTTCATCCATGGGTTGAAGAGGTGGGTTTTCGTTTGGCCATGAATCTGACAAATAGGATGGCCCAGAACCACCGGTTTGTGGCTCGAACCACCGGTAGCCTCGCCGCCGATGAGGAAGGAGTCGCCGGAGGTGTAGAACGGTGAGAAGGTTGTTGAAGATTTCTCCCGGATCTTCCACCTCTTCTACCTAATCTAGATCTACCCGAAGTAGACATGATTTCAGCTTAGTTTTCGTGTTAAAACCTGTGATTTCGAGGTTAGAAATCGAAGAAATCGAAAGAAAAAAAAAAGATGAAGGTTTTGTGTTGTTGCGAGGAAGAAGAACCAAGGTTCCATGGAAACTGCCAAATGAGGAGTGCTTCCCAGTCTAGAAGCGAACATTTCATAGCTCGAATCCGAAGTAACCAAAAAGACCATATTCACTAGGGTAATTAGTTGTGAATTTGAGAGTCCTTATGTGTAGATTAGCTTCATACTTATAATATTCTCCACTGATTCCAGTTATGTACGGAACACAAAGTGTATTCTTCTGTGTCTGCTCATGTGAAGGTTGAGTGTTGCTGGTTATCGTTTACTAATAGTTCGATAATTGCCACAACTTAACATTTTGTCGTTCTTTTGCGTAACTTTTTCAGAGCATATTTTTGCTAAGATGTTGGTAAAATCATATTCAGGAAATAAAAATCTATATTTGAAGCTTATGATAACGTTCCAAAATATGGGACCATAATTGATGAGTCCCGACCTATTGGGACGCATGCGGACCACGGGACAGACGAGGGACCAAATTGCGGAACGCGAAATACGACCCAAGCACCGATCATCGACCCAAAGATCACCAATAGATCCAAGACGGCTGCCCGGAACATACAGACTAAATGCAATAAGTACGCTGCCGAGTTCTTAGAGTCGTATGACCGCAGGTCATACGACCAGTCCGATCGCGATTCGAAGGAGGTTATCCGAACGGTGTTCACCATCACTAGGTGAAGACCCTAAGCCGTTAAGGAAGCTAGGTACTCTTTTTCCTCACCTTGGTTTTGTCCCAAGTGGTTTCCCAAGGGAGGTTTTAATGACGCCAAGGCACTTAACGCATGGCCGCGCACCTCCGAGTGACGTGGCCATCTTTATCCCCTTTTCATTTTTATAGCCGTTGGTACTTGTACGAAACCTTATTCTCTTAGCCTCATTTTGACTCTTTTACCCACGTGTTTAGGGTTTTTTATTTTGCCTATAAAAGGGTCCGTTATGCGATTGTAAAGAGGTTAGCCTCATTTTTATAAGAAAACAAGTTTTCTCCTTTCTCGTTGCGTGAGATTCGCTTAGAAATCTTTAGCCGACGTCGAACCGGGCTCACGGCGGCTAAGCCAGACCGTATCGTGAATAGAGACATCACTCACGTGTCGTCTATCGATCCACCTTTCTTTCTTTCCCATTTCGTTTCACAACAAATCACTCGGAGGTTTCGGCTTGCGACTTTGCCGAACCTCTCTCGATATTTCACCGTCATCCGCGACTTTTCCGACTATCTGTACCTTTCCGACATCATGTTCATCCGCCAAACCCCTCCATAACCGTGTGACGCATCAATAATCGTCACAATTACATGCATACTAACAAGAACATAAATAAATAGCAAACAAAGATTAAGCTTCTTTCTTTGGAACCTTTAGCCGAGAGCTAGGTGGTAGTGTTTTAGCACTAAGATAAGACCTAAAGACATAAGACAAGATTCATTATAAGCCCCATCAAAACCACCAAATTGACAGGTCTTTCCAAGGTTGTAGTTAAAAAAATTTTGGTCACTAAACCGGCTTTGCTCATTTGTATCGGTCACACCAAACGGACCATACTCTTGGATGTATGAAGTGAAGGTTATCACCAGAATCTTAGTAGATAGACTGTGAAACTGACCATAGACTCCGGAAATATACTCAGCAGAATGATTCAACTCGATCTGCAGAGTAATGGCAATGAATTTTTGGATAATCAAAGGAAAAATAAAAAGAAGAATTGAGGCCAGTGCAAAAAATAATCATATTGTTCTGAATTACTTACGGTGTGAAACTGATATATACTGGAATTTGAACCGTATAGTTCTGATAACACATACTTGCCATTTTCCATGTATTGGAATTGGATCGACTTTACCTCTTTCTCTCCTCCTAAAACAAAAATCTGGGTGATTTCGTTGTAACCTTTAAGATCAAAATATTGAGTGCCAAGACCATGATTCATTCCACCAATTTTCATTACTCTGTCTCATCATAACAAGTGTGGCTTAAGGCAACTTATTATATAGATCAACAATCAAGTGACTCACACAGATATAAGACTTAGAACAACACATCCTCTGATTGTTTTCCTATTTGGACTTTGGTGCTTTTATAACAAAGAAGAAAAGTTGTGTATATATAAGAGTAGGCTGCTTTAAGTATGAGCTTTTGATTTTTTCGTGTGAGCGGCTCTACATCTTCCCATTTAATGTCGAACGTTTCCAAGATTTTCTATGTAAAATGTGTAACCTATATTACTTGATTTTCTCTATAAGTTCAGTTTCTATCTCTCTATATTAATACTACCAACAACTACATATTCTATTGCATTTAATAAAGGTAACAAAATATTGTATTGCACAACTAAGGTTCATTAGTTATAAAGATTGTATCTCTATGACTGTATATATTATACAATGAAGATTGCATCTGTTTTTCTTTTATAGAAGCTTTTTGCATATTAAGGCATGTATATCTTGGTAGAACAATATTTGATTGGAATACAAACACTTTCAACCCAAAACAATTTTTGACTCCATCTCTTCTGCTTCGGTTTTGGGTAGAACTGTTTTAGGGCTGAGGTAAACACCGATGTACTGTAATCCTGAGGCATACATAGGTTCCATGGAAACCACCGGAACTGAGGAGATTTCCCTAGTTTAAAAGAGAACTTCTCATAGCTCGAACCCGAAGTGCCAAAAGGACCATATTGATTAGTGTTGGTTGTGAAATTGAGTGACCTTTATGTGTGGATTGCTTGCTTCGTACTTATAATATTCTCCACTTATTCCAGTTATGTACTCATGCGGGTAGTTTAGCTCTATCTGCTGGGTCCAAAATCACACGTTAATTAGTTATAATAAACTTATTTATAACCATGTTCATAGATCAGAATGTTACAAATCAATAGTCTACAAATATCATTATTTTTATAACTTAGGTGTTCCAGATTAATGGTGATCCATGAGTTTCGAGCCTGAAAGTGTTGGTCCTATATAGTTTTTCGGGTCAACAGGCTATGAGTTCTGACTAATTATGAGTTAGAGGGAATCATATGAATAGCCCTATTTATGTTACAACATATATATGCATGTTAAAGGAGGTTCGAATTCGGGAGTTCGTAAACATCCCAACATTCGCTCGACCATTTTACCACACTTGTGTTGATGGCTACAAACATCTTTCTATTCCATTCACTACAAGAAAACATGTTATAAAGAAACCAAAACAATTTGACCAAAATTTTAATTAACATAATTATGACCAAAAAATTGTCAATTCTTAACGAATGAAATATTTGGTCATTAAATAATCAAAATATTTTGACCAATCGATGTATCATCAAAATTTATGTCTCTACACACAAATTTAAATCATATGCAAGGAAGATGGAAGAGACAAAATTAAACTTACGACGTCAAACATGTTGCCGGAAAATGGACCATGACGGTCCGATAAAACAAGCTTTCCATCGATCACGAACTGGAACTGAATAGACATAACTCCTCCAGCACTATAAGATAAAAATATCTGAGAGATAACTCCATCGTGAGATCCTTCGTCCCAGTTTACAATTGTACTGCTCCTAGCGTCATGCTTACCAACTGGTCCTATCTTCATCTTCATCATCTTCCCTTCCATTTTTTATATTTAACAGGAAAGGTCCAAAACCCTAATCTGTTGATTATTTATATAACAAAAATTTATAGAATTACTATAGAATATATAGCTCAAGATTTCGTAGTTTTCTAAGTTTTGAAGTCTCAAATTGGAATATTCCTATCCAATCTTTCATAATTTCACCCAAATTATTATAGAAAAAAAGAAGAGTAAATATATTATTAACTTCACGTACCAATATATACGATTCTTTTCTAATTCCATGTTCTTAATTTGACGTCTCGGATTAGAATATTCGTTTTCATTTTTGCATAGCTTCATCTAGCAATTTATTCCTTTCTTTCATTTGCTTTTTTGCCGAAATTGGTAACTAAGTTTTTGACATACTTATCAAAAAAAAGTTTTTGACATACAAGCATATTTATGATAATACATCTAATGTTTTAAAAATATTCTGTGTGTTGGTCAATACTAAAAGTTTTAAATTACAAATGTTCGCTAAAATATCCATCGTTATTCGTATATATATATATATATATATATATATATATGTTTTGGATAACAAGACTATCCGACTAAAAACAAATTAACTCAAAATATTTGGAGTAGCATGCAACAAAATGCCTTTAAATATAGATTTTATTCGGATAATTTTGTTTATTTGGACGTCTCGTGTTGAAAATTTCCATTTGAAAGTTGCATAACTGCATCGTGCAATCTCTATACTTTCTTCATGACAAACTTTGTCTAGCTTCGATCTTCCAATTAATCGTTAAAGATTATATGCAGAATAACTGTTGTCCATACCAGGCCCAACAAGATACGTCCATTAAAGTCAGGAACCAAAATAAATTTCCATGTGAATGAAATTCTCGTTCGAAATTCAAATGACCGTTCAACTTAATGGGAGCTGACAAACAGTTCAAATCACACACACACAAGCACATGTAGAATGTAAATAAGTATTATAAGCATATAAAACTAACCCGAAACAGTCTTTGAGTTAGTCTCTTCTGCATGGCTTGTACCGGTTTTAGGGTTTGTTTTAGGTTTAGCAGTTGATGGTTGAAGATAAACACCAATACTTTGTAGTCCCTTGCTATCTGATGTCCCGAAGAAACCACCAAACTGAGAGAGTTTCCCCAGATTGAAATCAAACTTGGTCTCGTTTTTTGAAGTCGAGGAGCCAAAAGGACCATATTCATTGGAGTTGGTAGCAAATTTGAGAGATTTTATGCCTATGTTGCCAGAGAACCTGCTGTATTCTCCACTAATTCCTGTTATGTACTCATGTGGCCAATCCAAAGTTATCTGCATTACCGCATATCAAACACTTGTAACTCATTCGTCTAGTTAACTATTTCGGGGTGAAAGTGCAACGCACGAACTGTCATTTTTAGTTTGGTCTTATGTCATTTTCCGGCTTATGAGCCAACACTTTACGCTACTTTAGAAGTTTTAAAGACTTATCTATCAACCCTACAAATCACCATGTAATTTTGCACTTTGTTTGTTCTTGTGAAGATTTTGACAATTCCAAATACACGTTGAGTCTCTTGTTGGGCATATAACATCTACATACTTGTTGGCTTTGTATTAAAGAAGAGTTCATAAACACATATACAAGTCAAAACTATCAAAGGGAATATAAAGAGAGAGACGTGAGCAGAAGTTGAAAAGTCATTGCCTGTTGAAAAGTCATTGCCTGTTCTTTTCTTGGTGTAAGATTTCATAGCTTCTGTGTGTGTTTCTTTTGTAATTTAAAATGTAAATAGTGTATGTGAGAGTCAAGTAATCATATTATCTAGTGGATATGTGTCACTTATAATCTTCATATCGATCCAAAACCTACATATATTAATAACAACCAAGAAGATCCAAATCTCAACAGTTCTCAATCACATAGTACCAAGAATTATTTCTCTGTAGATCATCTACAGAAAGTGTGCCTAATGAGTAAATAAAATGTCATTTGCCTCGGACCCCTCAAATAAATATACTTTTAGGGGTCTTCAATTTTTTTCTAAGTTATATTATAATAATTTTTCTGGTTTATATTATAAAAATAATCAAACTCCAACAAATTTCAAGAATTAGATTCTTTTTGTGAGAATGAACTTATTTTGGGAATTATGTTGGATATGGTTCCAATTGTATCTCCTAAAAATGTTTTTCAAATCTAAAGTTGATTAAACTTTATATCTGATCAACTATATCACAAAAAATCTAATTAATATAAATATAGAAAGAAAACAAACATATGCTATAAAAAATTTGTAAAAAAGTTTATTAAAACCACAAAGAAGTGTTATATTGTAGTATTTTTCATTTTATTTTTATATGGTATATTATAACTATATATTATATTTATATTATAAAAACTATATTTAAAATACTTTTTTAGTTGTCTTAGGCCTCTGTTACCCTAGACATGACACTAATCATCTATCCTGAAACTTTCCTAGTTTAAATATGTTTTACGGTAAAGTTCTATCATAATGTTTGACCAATAGATAGATTCATTTTGATAAAATAGATAACAAAATCAACTCCGTTAAGTTTCCATAGGGGTAAGTAGAATGGACTTACAACATCAAACTTGTTCGCATAATCCCGACCATAGCGCTTGGATAAGATGAATTCGTGATCGTCGAGGACGAACTGGAATTGGATAGAAAAAATTCCTTCAGAATCATGAGATAGAAATATCTGAGAGATTATGTTATTGTGGCTTCCTTCGTCCCAATTGACCACATAGCTACCGCTCTTTCCCACTGATCCTATCTTGATTTTTCCTTCCATTTTATTTTCTACGTTATCTTTTTTTCCTTCTCTAGTTTATACGTATATATACTCTCTCTCTCAAATCAAGATTTATGCAGATTAATCTTGTAGGGTTTTCTAAAAACAATTGAAAGAAAGGAATGAAGTTCTCTGATGATACGAATGTGTTTGCTTATCTGCTAAGTCTAGTGTTTAAATAATCACTAACTAAAGTTATTACATAATCATTACACCACTAACTAAAGTTTTTAATACAAAACTAATTTAAGTATAATCACTAATCCTTAGTGCTCTTTTTTCTTCACTTTTAGCTGTCATCCTTTTGCGCTGCTAATGACATTGCTTTCAGCTCTGTTATTGTCGGTCTAGTGGTTTGATCAACAGAATATATATATATATATATATATATATATATATATGCTCTAATAGAAATATTCCAATCTTGCTTAACTTATTAACTTGTAACAATATGATTCCTTTCATTTAATAGTTTTTATTTCTATTTTTTTTGTCAATAGTTGGATGGATAAAATTCTATTCATAGTTTAGAACTATCTTTTAAAAATCCAAATAATATCACGTTGAGATTAAATAATTTTCTAAAATTAAAGTTAAAATAATATATGTGAAAATTATTTAGAAAATAAGTAGTTGTTGAAATCTTCTCGGTTAATATAATCCAACTAATGATTTAACATCAAAGATTCAATGAATCATTATGAGTTTTTTACATTATAGATCAGGTCAGTCTAATTATTGAAAAAAATTAGTAATTAGTGGAAAATGGTTATAATAATTCTGCACTTGTCCGTTTTTACCAAATTATACTAATTTTTTCTATCTCCAAAAATTCACTAATGTTTAACTTCATCAATTTAGAACTACCGTTAGTCAAGATTGTTAAGCTTACCAACTTAATAGATTGTTAGTCAATTATTCTTATTTTTAACCACACACACACATAAGCATATATAGAATGTGAATTAGAATTATAAGCATATTAAATCAACCCAATCGTTGAGTTAGTCTCCTCTGTATTGCTTGTACCGGTTTTAGGTTTGGGTTTAGGTCTACAAGTTGATGGTTGAAGATAAACACCAAAGCTCTGTAGTCCCGTGCCAGTCGATGTCCCGAAGAAACCACCAAACTGAAAGAATTTCCCCAGATTGAAATCAAACTTGGCATCGTTTTTCGAAGTCGAGTAGCCAAAAGGACCCTATTCATTGGAGTTGGTAGCAAATTTGAGAGACCTTATGCCTATGCTTTCAGTGAGCGAGTATTCTCCACTGATTCCTGTTAAGTACTCATGTGGCCAGTCCAAAGCTATCTGCATGGCCGCATTACTATATATCAAGCACTTGTAACTCATTGGTCTAAATCAACTACTAGGAGATGAAAGATGGAGGCATTTTATATACAGAATAGTAACTAAGTAGAATAGGCTTACAACATCAAACATGCTGCCAGTAGAATCCCGACCATAGCGGTCCGATAAGATGAATTTGTCGTCGTCGAGCACAAACTGGAATTGGATAGAAAACGTTCCAGTTGACCATGTAACTTGATTCATGAGATAGAAATATCTGAGAGAGTATGTTATTGTGACTTTCTTCGTCCCAATTGACCATGTAACTTGCGCCACTTTTTCCCACTGGTCCTATCTTGATTTTTGTTTTAAGAATGCTTAATTTCTCAATTCAATTCAAGTACAGTTAAACCTTTATAAATTAATAATGTTGAGAGTACACTAAAATAATTTATTTTTATTGATTTATAAAAATTATTAATTTATCGATATACTAATTGAACCAAATATTCAATTTAGAACCATAAAATTATATTATTTTATAGATGTTTTAGTGTATATTAATTTATAAAGTAATAATTTAACGAGGTTATACTGTACTGGTAAATTTTCTAATTTTTTTGAAATAATCCAATTTTGCTAACTTATTAACTTGTAACAATATAATTCCTTTCCTTTGGCTGTTTTGTGTCAAGTTTATCTATGCAACTGTTATCTTTTATTAAATTTTAGTGTCAAGAATCGAAAATTTTTGATTTATAAAACAAACTTTTTATTTTGTAGGGTTTTGTCCAAAAGAAAAATCCTCAAATTGACAAATATTTTGTAATTTAAGATTCCAAGTAAAATGAATGCAATTCAATACTACCATACTCTATAGTCAATGCAATATGTTGAGATTGTACCTTTGCACTTGCATATATACTTATATGGGTAAAATGGCCTAAACCTACGTAAATTTTGTGTAGTGTTGATTTATACAAACTCGTGTGTAATAGTTAAATCTAAATTTATTGATAAAAATTGTAGTTTTCATACACAAATTACTATATTTTCTCTAACATCAAAGTTGACTATTATTTATGTTAGTCAATAATTAAATATATGTTATTTTCTCATTAGCCGACACGTGTACAATTAAAGAAAGGACATGTGTACAGCCGAATAAATTTAATTAAAATAAATCAAAATAAATTAATATAAATTGTTATAAACTAAAATTTTGATATCTTACTAGGTATTTTGTTGAAAATTTTGAAAACTAAATTTTTTGCTTGGGAGAGAAAGAAACATAAGTTATGTGATGAAGCACTTATATAAAAGAGTTAATGAAATACCTACAGTGTCTCACTACAAACAAAATTACAACCCGACTACAATCACAAATGTTGGAGGTGGATATGAGATCCTACTTCGGTCTACATATACTAATCAATGATTAAAATGTCTAAGTTATGAACTCGTCAAAATTAACTAAGAAATCGTCTCAACTACTCAACGTTAACTCGGAAAATATCCTTCTCAACATTCATCAGACTGAAAGGAACTTGGTCAACACATCATCAAGTAAGGAAATGGAAATATCCATGTTTTGATTTAGGATATTTCTGAGACACTTCATCATAGTTCTTACCCATCTTTCTTCTTAAACTTTGTGAGTTGGATTTTAACCTTAATTCATAAATCTTAATTTATCATGAATTCTATAAAAATTCAATAAACCAAATGTTTTCAGCATAGTAATAGAAAAAGAAGTAATTTGATGAAACACCTTGCTTTCGGCAACCAATTTATTTTAGTTTACCTAATTTATTTTTATTTTGTTAATGTATTTAAATTTATTGTAATTTATTTTAGTTTATTGTAATTTAATTAATTGTAATTTAATTAATTGTAATTAAATTTATTCGTACATCTATATTTTTAACCGTATATGTGTTAGATAACAGAAACATAACGAATATTTAACCGTTAACTAACAGAAATTACAGACAATTTTTATTTTTGTTAAAAATTAATAATTTGTGTATATAAACTATAATTTTTATCAATAAATTTAGATTTAATTTTGGTGCATAAGAATAGCATTGCGCACAAAGTTCAGATAGGTTTATGCCGTTTTCCCACTCATGTGCGTTTTTTTTTTTGTCAACTAGTCTATTGGCTTTTAAATCTCACTTCTACAACTATAGATAGGGGTTCCATCCCTGGTGCCATAAACATTTATAAAGTGATTACACCACTTATGTGGTGCTTAGTTGGCCAAAAAATAAAAACGGTAGTTAATGTTTTTGTACTGTGTACTTTTATTTCACTGTCCCACGAATCGGCTAAGACCTAAGACCGGTCTTTGAAGCAATCTCATGCCGGAGTTTGAGACCGAGTTCATTCGCTTTATCCAACGCTTGGCTCGATTCGTCTCGTAGCCGCCTCTCGTCTCCGCCTCATCATCACTCTCGTGATTCCTGGTTTCATTCTAAACCAATCGACTCTCGATTTCTCTGTAAAATTCTACAATTTTGGTGTTAGATTCCATCTTCTTGTGCTATTTCCATGGCTGGAGTTATGCAGAAGTTCCTTATTGCCTCAATGTTCATGTGGATTCTTCCTGTTGGGATATTATATGGATTCAACAACAATTTGCTTCCTGGTATGAGAGATCTTTCGTTGGTTTATTGTGATGGTTTCTAAATTTGACTGTTTTAGACAACAAGACCTTCTTTTTCTGGTTCTGTTGTAAGAAACCTAATTATGATACAATTTTGAGTTGATTCTTTCGATCTTGTTGTGTGTGAAGGTCATACAATGTGTAACTTTTCATTTTTGTTACTAGCCATTTAGCTTTATAGTTCGATTGTAACACAATTAAGCCAAATTCTTCCTCAGCTTTAGTTCCACTGTTGTTTTCTGGGTTTGAAGCTCTTTGAACTGTCTTTGTGTAAAATGATCAAATATTGATTAGTATACACGACTAGTAGATCTAAGGAGGGGAAGTTGCTCACTTTAGTGATATGTAAGTCTACTTCAAAGCAGTAGACTTTTCTCGAATTGTGTTATCAAAATCGCTTTTTGATGATCTTCACTCATTCACTCACATTTATGTTGTGGCCTTGCGTCCCATGTTTGCTTTTCCTTTGGATTCAGCTAGTTAAATGTTATGAGTTGGCCTCAATGTTCATTATTAAGATTTTCAGCTTTAACCATGTCGTAACTCTGTTTCTTTTGTTATCTTGGACAGGTTCAACGACATTGTCTCCTCATTCGCTGACCCTACTTAGTGGATTTCTTGCTGTGGTATCAGTGAACATAGTGATTGTGTTCTACATCTCTATGGCCCTGAAAGAACCTGCAGACAAACATAAACCAGATGCAGCGTTTGTCGCTGAGGCCAAAGATAGTGTGAGCAAACTAACAAAAGGAGCTACAAGCAGTAATGATCCTGCACTCAAGAAACAAGACTGATTAAGAACTTTCTTAATCCATTTTTGAAACGAAGAACAACCGAGAGTTTGTATATGTGTTAAATCAAATGGAGCAGACCCTCGGGTTTATCGATATAGATTGTTGTTCTATGATATTTGAGGTTCAGGTTTGGTTTAAGCCCACAGCTAAAAGTGCCTCCTTTGTATGATAAACAGAAACAGAGACAAACGCCAAAGTTAGAGCTTTTTTGTAAAGAATTACCATTTTTTTTCCCATTTAAAATTACGAAATCTGTATACTTTTTGGTAGGCCTGGGCATTCGGTCGGTTCGGTCCGAATCGGTTCGGTTCCACCGGTTTTCGGTTTTTTCGGTTGGTAGTTATTACAACCGAAGTGAACCGAAGCAAGAAACAAACGGTTCGGTTCGGTTAGTCAATTGGTTCGGTTCGGTTCGTATTCAAACCGTACAGTCCGAATATAACCGAAATACTTATAAATTTCGGATATTTTCGGTTTATTTGTAAATTTGATGTCATTTCGGTTTAAGTAATGAATATTCGGTTCTTCGGTTCGGTTTTGGTAATCACCATTTCGGTTTTTCGGTTCGGTTAATATATTTGGGATTTCGGTTCTATACATACTAAAACACACAATCATACATTAAACTAAACACACAATCTTGATTTGTTCAAGTAATA
Source organism: Lepidium sativum (assembly GCA_023374145.1). NCBI lineage: Eukaryota > Viridiplantae > Streptophyta > Magnoliopsida > Brassicales > Brassicaceae > Lepidium > Lepidium sativum. The sequence continues at coordinate 56,550 of JAKUCM010006234.1, forward strand.
ATACAAACATATTATCACACAAACATTATGTTTTGGTTTTGAAATATTGCATGAGAATGATACACAGGAATGGACCAAACCGAAAAACATAATGATACACAGAATGATAATCGAAATGTTGCATACGAAACATACATGAGAATGAGATGATACACTCAGATTGGAGATGCCCCTCCTTGTGAGTTTCTTTCATCTACACAAAAATGAAAAGTGGTTAGAAACTGAAACTCATAAAAATCAACTTAGACTCAAGGTGGTATGCTTACCTAGGGACTCAAAGAAATCAACCTCCTCCAACATTTGTGACAAGTTAGCCATTTGTGGTTGAGAATGTTGTGAAGACTTTAGCCATTGTTGGGTGCATAATAAAACTTCTATCATATATGGTGTCAAGCAACTCCTATACGGGTCTAATACTCGGCCACTAGTGCTAAATGCAGACTCACTTGCCACAGACGAGACTTGAATGGCAAAGACATCCTTAGCTAATTCTGACAGAACTGGAAACTTTGCACTATTTTTCTTCCACCACAATAGCACATCAAACGACATACCTAAATTGTTATCCACTCTAGCCTCTGTTTTTTCAGACAAATAGACCTCTAGCTCTGTGCATTCTGATTCAATGCTCCTTTCACTAACCATTTGACTGTAAATTGAATTCATCCTCTCATAACCATCGTCATCATCATCATCGTACTGATCAAACACATCATTCGGCTGCTCGGAATCTCCATGATCACTTCTGTTTCCAATCGCATAAATCTGATCCAATGGCTTAAACCTAAGACTATATTCTGCATACAAGTTCTTCATACAATTTGTTACAGACCTGTGAAGCTGTCTACATTCTATGGTGTCCTGACCATACAGTTTTTCAAAGCACAAAGAAGCAAACTGCATCTTGTTCCGTGGATCAATGACACTAGCAA
>JAKUCM010006235.1:0-31206 GCA_023374145.1 Lepidium sativum
GAGAAGCCGGAACGGGAAATGGGTTTTCCTAAAAGAAGAAAGTAGAGAGAGGAGAGATTCGAGCCTTGATTAGGGAGATCAGATTAGATAGTTGAGAGAGGGATAAATTTGACTTACCTTGGGTTGAAGATTCCGCAAAGTAAGAAGAAACCGAGGCAATTTCGCCGGCGGTGGAGAGAAGATACTAAGAAAATTTCATGAAGGAAGAAGAAGAGAAGAAAGGGATACGGCGCAGGTGATAAATTTATATGGCCATCGGCATGTATGTGACGTCCCTGCTATGAATATAGGGTTTTTATTTTTATTTTTTAAGAGATAGGCATTCTGAGGACCCTGGGACGTCCTCGGCGCGGATGTCACGAAGGAGTCGCAACTTTGCGACATGTTTGCAACATGTTTGCAACATCTGCGCCCAAGACGTCGCATGGGCGTCGTAATGCCTATTAAAAAATAAGGTCCGAGATTCTTAATGTAACGATTGAATATTCGATTCTCAAAAATCAATCTTATTACCATTTTTCAAGTATATGACAAAATCTAAGGTTTTGCGATTTTCGGGTTTGTCAGAGACTTGTCGTAATACCTTCGGGTTTGTCAGAGACTTCTTGAAATATGTTTGGGTTTGTCAGATACTTGACACTGATTTGTCGGAATAGCTTTGGGTTTATCAGAGACTTGTCGTAATATGTTCGAGTTTGTTATAGACTTGACACCATTTGTCGGAATACCTTAGTGTTTATCAGAGACTTGTCGTAATAGGTTCAGGTTTGTTAGAGACTTGACACAAATTTGTCGGAATACCTTCGGGATTGTTAGAGACTGATAATAATCTTTGTTCATAACGATACATTTATACTAACATAACTGAAATACTGTCTCAAACAAGTTAATTATATTCTTATTCTTCATCGGTATCTTCCTTTTCTTCAGTGTCTTCCTCTGTCTCTTTGAACTCTTCAGAATATGCATGTTCTTCGTTTGAATCATTTGGAACAATGTCTTCTATTTCCTGTTGCGCATGTATGATTTGTTCTGTGGACTTGACAACTATAGCGAGTTCTGATGATTTTTCTTGTTGCATAACCACATCATCGGCTTCCGCCATTAGTCGACCTCTTGGATACACTTTTATAAGAGAAAGTTATATTTCACGCATTTGTTTTATATGAGGATATGGAATAAATAATACTTGTTCTGCCTGACATGCTAGAATAAAAGAGTCAAACTTGGAATATGTTAGGTTTCCATTAACGTCGGTAACCCCTAAGTTATTAGTGCGTACTCCTCGACCAGCCGCTGTATTTTACCAATGACATAGAAATAAAATGCATCTCTATCCAATTACTCCAGGATATGTGACTTCTATAATTTTGTTCAAAATGTCGTAAAAGTCAGTTTCACCTGGCACCCATTTTTCACCTACAACATATAACCATATATATATATATTAATGTGTTGTAATTTATTTTCGAAAAGTATTCATACTTAATATGTAATCTTACGTACATAGTATTTTAACCATCCAGCAAAATCACGTTCTTTGTATGTGTCATATTCTTTTACTTGCAAATTAGGGAAGACTTCCCGTATCTACTTGTCAAATTCACTACACATAAAGTATATATTGATTAACAAGATGTGTGTGCAAATAAATATATAAATTAATAAATTTATATCTAAATACCTCTCAAATGGCACTACATCTTCACAATTTCGCAATATATAATTGTGAGCTACACGACAATACGTGTGAACTTCCTAAAAAATTCTCTGATCCCTACAAATTTGACATTTACTGTATAAGTAAACCACTTTTATAATTAATACAATTCAACAAATCAAAACTATAAAAACAATTACCGGTAATTGATTTATGGACAGTAGTAGGTAGAAGCTTAAGTAATGCAAAAGGAAGTAGTCACTGCATGAATACATAATAATTGTGACTCTTTATACCATACGTTTTTTCCCTTGCTCTATACATCTTGAGAATTTGGACACGTAACCATCCGGAAACTTTACATCCAAAAAAATCAAGCTAAACAATGTCTGTTTAGCTTCTCTTGACAACCAGAATATTGGAATCGGTTGTTTGTCATCCCTTGTGATATGCAATTCGGGTCTTGCACAAATTTTGGCTAAGTCCAACCTTGCTTTGTAATTATCTTTACTCTTGCCGAGCACATTTAAAATCGTGTTCATAATATTGTCAAAAAGGTTTTAAACAATGTGCACCGGAACCAGATTGTGTCGTAGTAAGAAATCTCTCTAATATGGGAGTTCCCAAAAGATATTCTTCTTATGTCAATTATGAGAATCACCATATCCGTCAGGCATGTTTCCTGTAATGTGCCAATTGCCCGCGCGTTCACATGTTCACCATAATGATCAATTTGCTCCAACTTTTCACTGTCTAACATGTGTATTGGGGGAGGAACACGCACAACATTGTTTTTCTTGAACAATTTCTTGTTCTTTCTGTCTGGATGATGCATGGAGAGAAACCGATGATGACAATTGAACCAACATGATTTCTTACCATGTTTTAATTGAAATGCATCAGACCAGCCCATACAATATGGACAAGATAACCTTCCATGTGTCATCCATCCTGATAACATTCCATACGCCTGAAACTCACTTATTGTCCATAATAAAACTGCGTGCATATTGAAATTTTGCTGCTGCGAGTAATCGAATGTGCAAATACCCCTAAATCATAACTGTTTCAGCTCGTGAATCCGAGGTTAGAGGAACATACCGAGGGAACAATTATGATGACTAGGACCTGACACTAGAATAGTCATAAACAAAAATTCGCTTCACATGCACATATCCGGTGGAAGATTATATGGCGTCAATATGAGAGGTCGTAGAGAATATTGTCTACTAGATAAATCAAATGGGCTAAATCCATCAGTGCATAAACCCAGATAAACATTCTTAGACTCTTTAGCGAAGTCAGAATGTACCGTTTGAAAATGTTTACAAGCCTTTGCATCTGACGTATGTGTAACCTTCCCATCATTTACTTTATGTTCGGCATGCCATCTCATTGCAAAAGATGTCCTCTCCGATTGATATAATCATTTCAATCTATCATTGATTGGCAAGTACCACATACGTTTGTATTGGACACGCGCTCTTTCCTTTGTTGCTCGGTATCTTGGCTTCCCACAAAATGACATTCCTGCAACTTATCATCTCCAGAAAATCATGCAATTGTCACTACAAACATCAATCATTTTGTATGCTAATCCTAGACCTGCAACTACCTTCTGCATTTCATAATAACTCTCCGTAGAATTATTATCTTATGGCAAATACTCTTTAAGCACATCAGTAAATTAATTCATACTTCTCTCACTTATGTTTCCTTCACTTTTAATAGACATCAACCTAGATACTAATGACAGTTTAGATAGACCATCTCTACATCCCTCATAGATGGGTTGATTTGCACCATCTATCATATCGTAAAATTGTTTTGCTTCCGCGTTAGGTTCTCCAATAGTATTTTCAACGACATCGGGAATATGACCATGATATGCATTTGTAACCATTTCATGATACATATTTCCTTGTAGATGAGCATAGTTTTCAAACATACTACCGCCATAATTATAATTTGCATTATCATGATGCAAATACCCCTAAATCATAACTGTTTCAGCTCGTGAATCCGAGGTTAGAGGAACATATCGAGGGAACGGTTATGATGACTAGGACCTGACACTAGAATAGTCATAAACAAAATTCGCTTCGCATGCACATATCCGGTGGAAGATTATATGGCGTCAATATGACAGGTCGTAGAGAATATTGTCTACTAGATAAATCAAATGGGCTAAATACATCAGTGCTTACACCCAGATTAACATTCTTAGACTCTTTAGCGAAGTCAGAATGTACCGTTTGAAAATGTTTCCAAACCTTTGCATCTGACGTATGTGTAACCTACCCATCATTTACGTTATGTTCGACATGCCATCTCATTGAAAATATGTCCTCTCCGATTGATATAATCCTTTCAATCTATCGTTGATTGGAAAGTACCACATACGTTTGTATTGGACACGCGCTCTTTCCTTTGTTGCTCGGTATCTTGGCTTCCCACAAAAATGACATTCTCTCACCAGTTTCTCTCTCTTATTACTTATGATTTGGTGTAAAAATGCATTCTCATGGTGGAGTATTAATAGGGGAAAACAAAAATCCTGCTACGAAATTGCGATGTTGCAAAGGTCAATCGTAAGAACAACGCAAAGATGTCTCAAACATGCAATAGAAAGGTTATCTCGCAAGAACATTGCAGGTTTACGATGCCTTTGCGACATATTTCTAGGTGTCGCAAGAGCGTCGCTACAGAATCGCAATTCCCCAGCAAACTTGCGACGTTTTTTCCGCGTCGCATTTTTGCTACACTCTTGCGATGCCTAATTTTTCATCGCAAGAGCGTTGCAAAGGCAAAGCAATTATGCGACAAAAATTTGGCATCACAAATTTCTATCGCAAATGGCCTGTTTTCTTGTAGTGACTCCAGGTTTTAGTGGAGATTCTGAATTCTATGAACAAAGCTGCAATTCTCGCCAAAAGAAGAGGAAAAAGAAAAATTACTCATCAAGAGATTGACGATTTGATCGATCGGATTGTCGTCGGAATGGAAGAGACGACGATGGTTGACGGTAAAAGCAAAGTGATTGTAGCTTACCATGAAGTAGGAATGCAATTTTTTTGTAAGTTCCAATAACTAATTTTTTTCTTTATCCGGTTAGTTAGTTTATGATCGTATTGAACTGTTTTTACTTTGGTTTAGAACCTTAACGATGGGCCATGACCCGGTTCAGAAAGTTATGTTGGTTCTGAAATATCTATTCGAACTGATCTGAACCGATATAATGTAATATGGTAATACTTTGGACAATCCTAAATATCCGATTGGTTATAGTTTTGAAGAACCCAACAAATTTGGATTCGGGTCGGATTGTATCTGTATATCTCGAACAACCCGAGTGACCCTATTATGTATGTAGTTATACATAATTATATATGTTTATTATTTATTAGAATATTATATATAATGTAATTAGTTTTGAATCTATTTGAGCAATTAACATTTTAGCTTATTAGTTGTATGTAATTCTATTGTTGATTAGTATAATTAAATTTTATTGGTTGAATAAAGTTATTATTTGAATAACTCGTGATCCGAATAATATGAACCGAACCTGATCCAATACTTAAATAAGATAGGGCTATTCCTAAAGGTCAAGCAGGTTGTCTCACGTGGTTCTTAGAGGGAGAAGACCCGACATTGGTTTTTAAGCAGCACTTGTTCGCTAGAATTATTGGAGGACTTGGAGGCAGAGCTGCCGGAAATATAATTTTCGGGGAACCAAAGATAACCACGGGAGCTGCCGGCGATCTCAGCCAAGTCACAAAGATCTCAAGACTGGTACAGTAAAATTAAAACCAAATTTTCTAAAACCAAAAGTGACGGTAATATTTTCTAATTTTTTAAATGGTGACAATGTTTGGTGTGTCGGAGATTGGTCTGTAGGCTCTAACCAATCCAGCGGTTAAGCAAAATGATGTTGTTTTACAGATGTTGGCGAGGAACTCAATGTCCAAGAAACTCGTGGAGGAAATTGGTTCTTGCATAAAAAAAATAGTTTCAATTTGTAATTATATAATCAATTAATGACATAATATTATGCGATTATGTTACAATTTTGCTAATCAGTTTATATGCATAACGGGCATAGTCTTATTCCAAATTAATACCTAAAGGGCATTTCATACTAGCTAAAGCTTTACGTCTATCTGGTGGGGATCATATTGCCGAAGCAAATTTTGTTGCAGTTCGGCACGTCGCTGCTCTTATGTAATTCTGAAACTTTTGTTTTGCCTAAAACTCTACAAAGGAAATAATTATTAAACAAAAAACAAGAAAAACCTATTTATTTTCCTAATAACAAAAAAATAATAATAAATTATACATTTATATTATCGTTGTTATACACTTACATATTTCATTGGATACACACGTTTGTTTGATTATTGTTATAAATTCATATACTATTTTTTAATTATTTTAATGTATGAAATATTGTAATCATATAATCAATGGTCGGATCACCTGAGTATGATTAGAAATATCTTATCATGAGTTTTATATATATGGTTTAATGAATTTCCATCCTAATAAGAGGGTAAAAAAACTAGTTAGTAAGTTTTATATTTAAAAAATTTAAAAATGAAATTGCATCAACGATTTCATTTATCATGAATGTAATAAAATTAATATAAAAAGAATAATTGTGCTTTTCAATATTAAATATTAAATTGATTTTATAAATTATTAGTTTCTTAAATATAAAATTTTTTTAACATACTAAAATTTATTTAAAATTTAATATTAAATAATATTATGTCATTTATCAAATCAAAATTTAGTTCTACAAAAAATTCATATATATTATTTTATAGTTCTTTATTATTTTATTTTATATTTGTCATTAGGCGATTGGCTTACGAGATCGCTAAGAACCACATAAAGAATAACAGAGAAGCCATAGACAAGCTTGCTGATGTTTTGTTGGAGAAAGAAACCTTATCCGGAGACGAGTTTCCATCTAGTTTACTGATAAACCATTAAATACCGGTAGTAGAGATCGAATAAGAGACTTAATTAGTTTCTAATACAAACCGAACCGACAATTATGGTGGAAATAAAGTATACGCTATGGTTTAGTAACACAATTGTTGAGATTTTAATATCGGCCAAAAATGTCATTGACCGCTTGGTATGTTCCGGTTATCACAACCACGATACTGATTAATATAATACCTATGAGAACCAGTGTTTCGAACCCTAGTCTTCGGTATTTCCCAGAGATCTTTAGGTAACACAAACATGGCAATATAACTGATGCAGTTGAGCTCAAGAATGCTCCAACAAAATTCATGAGATCACCGAAAAACGGAAGAAGCAATGCCACAATCACATTGCTTATAACCAACATTGTACTCAGTAATAAACCGGCCGCTTTTTTGTTAGGCAAAAATCGAGAGAACCGACTTCTCAGTGCGTCTATAATAGGCGTAACCATTAGAGCAAACTTGGCAATTGGGTTCACCAATGTAGTCCATATCGCCACTTTTGAACTAAGCTTATGTGTAGGAAGATTCAATGTTATTTGTGACTCAACATTTGACCCATACATTAAGTAACCCAAAATTGCCACCGATGCATATATGAATGTGCATATTGTGAAACATATAACCATAACCTGCACATAAAAAAAATATGCCAAAGTATTAGTGTGAGATTCGGTACAAGAAACACTAACGGGGCATTTTGATAAAACTTTACTATGGTGGATCTAACCCACACGCAAAGCTAATTCTAAAGATGAGTCCAAGGACTGGCACATACTTATATATTTTCCAAGAATTACATAATCAATCGATATGGATATTCTAAGAAACCTCGCTTACGTTCATGATTGAGCATCCCAAACATAGAATTTGTGGGTGATGTTCCACAAGACTCTAATACCTAATATTATGAAATGAAAATTGCAGCATATTTATATATTGTATAAAAATGACAAACTCAACCGATATGAGATATTATAACAAACTTACATTTGAGAATTGACGTTTGTTCTTCATAGAAGTGTAGAGAGTTGGAAAAACCGGATGAGCACAGTAACAAAACGCGTATAGGCTCACAGAAGTAGTGAGTCCATTAAGACGAAAAACCTCAGAGTCATTGTTCTTGAAGCCTACTCCATCAAAAGCTCCAACGCAGAAGATAGAAGCAAGAATCACACCGGAAGCAAAGACACCACTCGCGGAAACATATGAAAGAATCCTCATATTGTCCAACCAAACCGAGGGAAGGATAATGAGAGCTACAAGGACGATGAACATTTGCTTGCCTCCAAAATCAATCCCCATGAAGTTGAAACCAACGTTTGAGAAGAGTTTGTTAAGGTTGTCACCTTCTAGGATCAAGAAACTAGTGGCAACTAGGTAAAGCTCGAGGTTCATGAAGATGGAGACCACGAGACGTCCAGTGTTTCCAAAAGCTTTGAAGCCAATGTCCGGGTAAGATCTAAGAAGTGGATCCATGTCCATACATCTCTTGATAAGAATAGCAGAATAGAATGTTGTGATTGCTACGGTGAAGAGTATGATCAAACTTAACCATCCTCCGGATGCTAAAGCATAAGGGACCGATAATATACCCACACCTAACAAAACAAGAAATATATTTTTAGTTTAAAACGCAAACGTTTTTTGTATGTGTTATCTATTAAAAAACTTCAATTGAGTATTAATGAAATCAAAAACGCAGTTTTGAAGTGAAAACAAAATCGTATTCAAGATATGATTTGATTGTACGAAAGTGGTTTGTGGTCTTGTAGAAGAGAAAGTCAAGAAGAACACAAGTTCGAAAAGGGAAGACGTGTTGTTTATGTATTGTTAGGTTTGTAAACGACATGTTGTAATTACAAACATTTGGATTTTCTGTTTCTGTCTTTTGGTTAGCGACTTCGCATATGTATGGATTTGAAATGACTCGGTGACAAAAAAAAAGAATAGAAAATAGAAATGACTTGTATTAATGTTTTGCCGGACTTGTGTATAAACCAAATAGCTAAGTTTATTTTTGGTATAAACTAGATATCTATAGACACTGATAATTCGAGTAGCCTGTTTTATAAACTCATTACCAGATTTAACTTTGTTAAGTAAGAACAATACTCCATCGGAAAATTTGCCAAACTGTTTATTAAAGTGTTTGCTTCATTTTAACTAAAGTAACCTAACCACACCTCAATTTAAATTAAACAAAAATACCTTTTTTTGTTTAGTTATTGTATTTCATAGTATGGAAACTATGATACAAAAGCTAGACGAAGTCAACTCAAATCGAATCAGCTATACTTGGTTTTATTTTGGTTCATATAGTTTCATCGGTAATACTCAATAACCGAAGAAGAGATAGGATTGAAAATCCACACCAATCTAGATACAAGATAACGTTAGAATTTTGAGTTAAAAAGAACACAAAAACTAGAATCTATTACGAAAATAAGTAATTGTAATTTTCCAAATATGTGGATAAGCTAATGCTTCTCCGTGAGAAAGGGAGGTTGGAGATAAGAAGAAAGAAATGGTGAATAAATATGAATAATACTCCATAAAACTACTAAGTAAGGAAATAAAAACCTGATAAAGCATTAATGCCATGGAAACAAGTCTTGGCGAAAGAAGTATTGGTCTGTGAGTTATTATTGTCAAACTCATAATCATTAACTGTTGCTTCATCATCATCAATCTTCTTTACGAGAAATGGCTCCGATGTGAATTCTGTGTCCTCGTCCATGGTTCTCTATTCTTTGACTCTGCTCCCACGAATTCGATATCGGAAGAGACAGAGAGAGAGACGGAGAGATCGAGAGACGAAGGAGATAGATAAATAGAAGTTGCAATTAATAAATATATATAACCAAAAAAAACTCAGAAGGTTATATTTATATGAGTCAATATTATTATTAAAGCAGATGTCTTTTTGTTTTTGGACATATTATTATAACAAATGTTTATGCACGATGATATGTACGAGATTAGCGTGGAAGGAGAATTCTATTTTATTTTTATCGACCAACCATATCTTTTTTTAATGGGATTTTCAGAATCAGAATGGAATTTAACTATTTTTATATGATATGTAAAACCATAATCATTTGTTGTGGAAAAAATTGTATCCGTCTTTCACCAAAAAAATGTTTTATCTTTTTCTTTTCTTTTACCGGAATTATATTTATTGAAACTATTATTCCAACATTACAAAACAATAAAATATTAAAATTGATAGAAAGTAGATATGTTTTTGAAATTGACATCCGCAAAAAAAAAGACACTTTTTAAAATAGAATACTACATCCGACGAAAAACTATAATAAAAACAGAAAGCAAATAAAACAACTTAAGACATAAATTTGTAAGAAAAACTAGTTCAATAATCAAAGTCATCACGAATCTGAACAAAAACCAAATAAATGATGAAACATCTCCCAATTAAAGAAATGTGCTTCTAAACTGAAAAAAAAAAAAGAATTCAAGAACAATAACTACATGAAGTTATGGAAATAAGTTTGTCTAGAGCCGAGATCAAAACAAATTATATGGTACGAAATGACAGAAGAACATAACCCAAATTTTTCGCAAAGAGAAAAATCAGATAAATAATCCAATTGATTTGATGTCTCAATAAAGCATAGAAGAAAACTAGACTTCTTGAGCGTGCATACAAGAAGTTAGATTACCTCTATCCGGAAACCGAACTCGGAAATTCCAGAATAGGAACCATATCGAAGTCGAGATAATCAAATACCAAGTATACAAACAAAATAATTCCTTAACCAAATCTAAATCTAAAAGCAAACCAAATAGTAAACCAAACTAAGCTGGCTAGAGAGTGGATATCGTAGATAACTTTGGTGAGAGAAGGAGGAGCATAGCCATCGACAAAACCGCTTTAGTAGAACCCAGCAGAGACACCCAACCACGTCGGAGCTCCAAGGCCGGTATATTTTCTGGTGAGACTAACCTTTGAGACACCAAATGAAGCAGCTAAAACCCCACTAGAAGCATCTCGATTTGGATCCTAGGATCGAACCAACTAATCGAAGCTTCAGACAACCTTGTCCAATGAGTCTTTCTCAAAGCCGAAAGAAATTTGGATGAAACCCTCTTTACACCAACTATACTACACAAAAATATTAGATATACGAACTCAAAGGGAGAGGACGACTGCACCAGAGCTAAAAGAACCTCTGGAAGACATCAATCGCCTCTCCCAAACGAAAAGAGATGACATCATGTAGGTCAAACTGTTGATATGATCGTGGATGACACAACAGCTGCAGTACCTGAAGTAGACGGTCGGATTACACGTTCCAGAGCTAAGGAGATGGCCAAGGAAGCTCATTCCCTCATTGCAGAAGGAGTTGACGAGCTAGCAGCTGCACAAGTCTTCAACATCTCCATCTTGAAGACTTCTCCTGATAATGATAACTAGGTAACTTAGGTGAGGAAGTTTGTACTCTTTTTCCCATAGAGAGTTTTGTCCCAATTGGGTTTTCTCTCATGGTTTTTAATGAGGCAGATGGAATCACTACGGCGAGTTACTTAGGAGTCTTACCATTAGGAGAATAATGTACAAACCAATCTGGTTTTGTACTTAGTATATTTTGAGGTGCACCATTAGGGGACGCCTCGTTGTTTTTATTTAAACGCTTCGTTGTTTTATTTAAGTTTCAAACTACATGTTGTTTTTTGGTTTAAAAACTACATGCTGTTCTGTTTTAGGGTTGTATTTAAACCCCAGAACTTGCTGTAAATTTCTTAGAGTATTATTTTGACAAAAAGACTTCTTTAAAGTTTTCATGCTCTCAAGCCACGGTTCTGGAAATCCTAGAGCCTGAATCTCCCATCACGTTGTGAGCCAAGAGATTCTTCACTTAATTCATCTAATCACAGAAATCTATCCATTTAATCACTTCAATTCGTCACCTACAAGTTTCCATCACGTCCTCATCCTATTCCTAATCCATTCTGCCACGTCAATCCATCAGTTATATTGTCACACAGAGACTTTGCCGTCATATCTCATAAACCCCTCGTCCAAATACGCTCAAAACTCATAACCGAGTTTCTCACACTCCAATCTATCCGCTGCTCAAATTTCATTCGATTCCGAGTTCTCTAGCCCCGATTTTCAGAGTCCTTTCCTAGGGAGAATCACATCAAGTGGTATCAGAGCCAACTCTGTGCCAAGGCTGAGAAAATCTCTAACCCTAATCTCTCTTTCTCTTGTTATTTTCGTTCTCATCCATTGTTTAGGGTTTAGATTCGTTTTCTTATTGAATTAGGATTAAGTTTCGTTTCCTGATTGAATTAGGATTAATTTTGAGTTTTCCTATTAGAATTATGATTAGTTTCTGTTTTCCTATTAGAATTAGGATTAGGTTTTGAGTTTTCCTATTAGAATTAGGATTAGTTTCTGTTTTCCTATTAGAATTAGGATTAGGTTTTCTGTTTTCCTGTTAAAATTAGGATTAGTTTAGGAATCCTATTCCTAGTAGGATTAGGGAAAGTTTTCGATATTTAGGCTTTTCATTCTTCTTTCTTTTCGTCTTAGAACTAGTTACTGTGAGCTGTTTTGACTTTCTTTCAGGTACAATGGAGCTTTCAGCTGAAGCTATGGAAGCTCTAAGCAAAGCCATGGCTCAGCAAATCAAAGAAGCCAATCGAGCAACAGCTTCTCAACTCTTTCAGCAATTGGAGCAGCTTGATAGCAAGTTTGAGAACCGATTCAAAGAGTTGATTGAGTCGCAGCTCAAGAGGAAAGTTGGCAGATCTATTTTCACTTCCAATATTCCAAAACCGAGAGAATTCAACAAACCAGCCTCATTTAAACCAGCGACAACAACAGTTAGAGAAGAGGTTAAAACCGAGTTTGAACCCATAAGTGGATCTTCTACTAGCAGCATTAGATGCTTTAAATGTCAAGGAATGGGACATTACTCCAGAGATTGTCCTAACAAGAAAATGTTTCTCCTGAAAGAAGGAGGAGAGATTGTACCTCAAGATAGTTCAGAAAGCGAAACAGAAATTGATGCAGAGGAAGAAGTAGAACCAGCAGCAGTTGGAGAGATGTTAGTAGCACGCAGAACTTTGAGTGTTCAGATTCATCCAGACGATAGGGAACAGCGTGAGAATCTTTTCCACACCAGATGTGTGGTTCAGGATAAGGTTTGCACCTTGATTGTTGATGGAGGCAGTTGCACAAATGCCGCCAGTGAGGAGATGGTGAAGAAGCTTAATCTTAAGACTACTTCACATCCTAAACCGTATCAGCTGCAGTGGTTAGACAACAAGGGAGCTATAACCGTTTCTCAGCAAGTACTCATCAAGTTGGCGATTGGGAAGTATGAAGATGAGTTGCTGTGTGATGTTGTGCCAATGAGGTCTAGTCACGTTCTGTTGGGCAGACCATGGCAGTATGATAGGCGTGTGAAGCATGATGGGTACACAAACAAGCAGGTGTTTGAGTACAAGGGACGAAAAATCTCTCTTCTTCCACTCACACCAGCTGAAATCTACAAGGATCAGATGCATATGAACAGAAAGAAGAAGGAGAAAGTGTCAAATGCATTATACATCAATCACAGTGAGTTTAACAAGCTGTTTGATCCAGAAATGACTACTTTCATGTTTGTGTACAAGGAGACATTGGCGTGTACTAAACCATCAGAGGAGCTTCCACATGAGATGATTCAGATTATAGAGGAGTACCAGGACGTTTTTCCTAAAGAGATACCACCGGGATTGCCTCCAATTCGTGGGATTGAGCATCAGATTGACATAGTTCCGGGTTCAGTTTTGCCAAACAAACCCACCTACAGAACCAACCCCGTTGAGACAAAAGAGCTTCAGAAGCAAGTAGAAGAGCTGATGAGTAAGGGCTATATTCGTGAGAGTCTAAGCCCATGTGCTGTACCAGTCTTGTTAGTGCCTAAGAAAGATGGGACATGGAGGATGTGTGTAGACTGCAGGGCTATCAACAACATCACAGTGAAGTACAGGCATCTGATTCCAAGACTTGATGACATGCTAGATGAGTTATGTGGATCCACCATCTTCTCCAAAATTGATTTGAAGAGTGGTTATCATCATATCAGAATGAGAGAAAGGGATGAGTGGAAGACTACATTCAAGACCAAGCAAGGGTTATATGAGTGGCTGGTTATGCCGTTTGGTCTCACCAATGCTCCCAGCACGTTCATGCGTCTCATGAATCACACTCTCAGACCGTTCATTGGGCTGTTTGTAGTAGTCTACTTCGATGATATACTCATCTATAGCAAAGGTTTGGGAGAGCATTTAGAGCACATCCGCAGGGTTCTAGATGTTCTTCGCTCTCAATCTCTTTTTGCTAATTACTCTAAGTGTTCATTCTGTACTACTGAGGTTATTTTTCTAGGTTTTGTTGTTAGTGCAGATGGAGTTAGAGTAGATGAAGAAAAGATCAAGGCAATCAAGGATTGGCCTACGCCTAAGAATGTTGGAGAAGTCAGAAGCTTTCATGGACTTGCTGGATTTTATAGGCGATTTATCCAGAACTTCAGCACCATAGCAGCACCATTAACAGAAGTAATCAAGAAGGAAGTTGGATTCAGATGGGAAGAAGCACAAGAGCAGGCGTTTTCAGCCTTGAAAGAGAAGCTTATCAATGCCCCACTTTTAGTTCTTCCTGATTTTAAGAAAACATTTGAAATTGAATGTGATGCCTCAGGAGTTGGCATTGGAGCTGTTTTGATGCAGGATAGGAAACCAGTTGCATACTTTAGTGAGAAGCTAGGAGGATCCACCAGCAACTATCCAACCTATGACAAGGAGCTGTATGCATTGGTCAGAGCACTTCAAACGTGGCAGCATTATTTGTGGCCTAAGGAGTTCGTCATTCACACAGATCATGAGTCTCTTAAGTACTTAAAGGGACAGCAAAAGCTCAACAAGAGACACGCCAGATGGATGGAGTTTATTGAGACCTTCCCTTACGTTGTTAAGTACGAGAAAGGTAAGGATAATGTAGTCGCAGATGCATTATCCAGAAGGTACACTCTAATCTCTACTTTAACTTCAAAGTTAGATGGTTTTGAGCACATTGTAGAGCTTTATGGGACTGACATTGATTTTGCTGAGAGCTATGGTAAATGCCATAAGTTTGCTTGTGATAAATACTTTAGACATGATGACTATTTATTCTACAACAATCGATTGTGCATACCAAGAGGATCCATCAGAGAATTGTTGGTTAGAGAAGCTCATGGTGGCGGATTGGCTGGTCATTTTGGAGTTTCCAAGACCTTACTTGGATTGCAAGATCACTTCTATTGGCCTAACATGAAATCAGACGTTGAGAAGGTTTGTTCTAGATGTGCTGTATGCAAAATGGCAAAGAGTAAGGTGCAGCCTCACGGTTTGTACATACCTCTCCCTATCCCTTCTCAGCCTTGGACTCATATTTCCATGGATTTCGTGCTTGGCTTACCTCGAACCAGAAATGGTAGAGATTCTATTTTTGTAGTTGTTGACAGGTTCAGCAAGATGGCACACTTTATAGCTAGTCACAAGACCGATGATGCTGTTAGTGTAGCTAACTTGTTTTTCAGGGAGATAGTTCGCTTGCATGGAATGCCTCAAGTGATAGTTTCAGATCCAGATACCAAATTCTTAGGACATTTTTGGAGGACTTTATGGGCTAAACTAGGAACTAAGCTCACCTTTTCAACGAGTTGTCACCCTCAAACTGATGGCCAAACCGAGGTGGTGAACAGGACGTTGTCTACACTTCTCAGAGTGTTGGTTAAGAGCAACATCAAGTCATGGGAAGAATGCTTACCACACGTTGAGTTTGCCTACAATCACGCTAAGCATTCTGCCACTCTCTTTTCTCCCTTTGAGATTGTTTATGGCTTTAACCCACAGTCCCCTCTAGACTTGATTTCTTTGCCTTTGAGTGTGAAATGTAGTGCAGATGGAAAAGAAAAGGCTGAACAAGTCAGGAGAATTCACGCCAAAGCCAAGGAGAACATAGAGAAGAAGACAGAGCAGTACAAGAAGCACACCAACAAAGGAAGAAAGGAGCTGATATTTGAAGAAGGAGATTTGGTCTGGATTAGGAAAGACCGATTTCCAGAAGAGAGGAAGAGCAAGCCTACTGCCACGAGTTGATGGTCCATTTGAAGTCATCCAGAGGATCAACAACAATGCTTACAAGACCGATCTCCAAGGTAAGTATAACATATCAAATTCGTTCAATGTTTCTGATTTGCTTCCTTATGTTGCAGATACAGATTTGAGGACAAATCCTTTTCAAGAGGGAGAGGATGATATGATCGTGGATGACACAACAGCTGTAGTACCTGAAGTAGACGGTCGGATTACACATTCCAGAGCTAAGGAGATGGCCAAGGAAGCTCATTCCCTCATTGCAGAAGGAGTTGACGAGCTAGCAGCTGCACAAGTCTTCAACATCTCCATCTTGAAGACTTCTCCTGGTAATGATAACTAGGTAACTTAGGTGAGGAAGTTTGTACTCTTTTTCCCATAGAGAGTTTTGTCCCAATTGGGTTTTCTCTCATGGTTTTTAATGAGGCAGATGGAATCACTACGGCGAGTTACTTAGGAGTCTTACCATTAGGAGAATAATGTACAAACCAATCTGGTTTTGTACTTAGTATATTTTGAGGTGCACCATTAAGGGACGCCTCGTTGTTTTTATTTAAACGCTTCGTTGTTTTATTTAAGTTTCAAACTACATGTTGTTTTTTGGTTTAAAAACTACATGCTTTTCTGTTTTAGGGTTGTATTTAAACCTCAGAACTTGCTGTAAATTTCTTAGAGTATTATTTTGACAAAAAGACTTCTTTAAAGTTTTCATGCTCTCAAGCCACGGTTCTGGAAATCCTAGAGCCTGAATCTCCCATCACGTTGTGAGCCAAGAGATTCTTCACTTAATTCATCTAATCACAGAAATCTATCCATTTAATCACTTCAATTCGTCACCTACAAGTTTCCATCACGTCCTCATCCTATTCCTAATCCATTCTGCCACGTCAATCCATCAGTTCTATTGTCACACAGAGACTTTGCCGTCATATCTCATAAACCCCTCGTCCAAATACGCTCAAAACTCATAACCGAGTTTCTCACACTCCAATCTATCCGCTGCTCAAATTTCATTCGATTCCGAGTTCTCTACCCCTGATTTTCAGAGTCCTTTCCTAGGGAGAATCACATCAACTGTAGATGAGAGAGTATTAAATGCTTTCAAAACAAATTGTATCTAGATAAAAATAATTATCACGGATTGTTAAGAAAGTAAATAGTTTTCGAACATTGGTATAGTGATTTAAAGAATTATTCGACTTTCAAATTGAATAATCCTTGAAAAGAACCAATAAATAATTACAAGTTTTGACTATAAAATCTGTGACGCGACCTTATAAACCAGTAATTATCCGCGTGTGGATTAAATTATACCTTGATTCAACGTACAATTTGACTTGTAAGTCATATGACGACTTAAAAGAGTTTGCAAGTAGCAATTTTTGCTTACAAAAATGGTATTAGAAGCACCCATTAACTGTTTTTATGCATTTAGCATGTGGGTAATGAATTAATGTCCATGTATAATCGTTAACAAAACTAATGTAATTCAGTAACCACATAGAAGTAGTCATATTTATTGTTAGTTCATACGTAACTCCGAAAAGACTAAAACGTTTTTTTAACGTTTTTTGGTTCATATCAATGCACCGATTGTAAATATAAAACGAAATATAATAATCGTTTTCCTTTTGCCGACGTCAAAGAGATTGCGGCAAAAGGCAATCACGTAAAACACGTGGTTTCGTAAAAAGCGTAGAAAAATTAAGTATGGGCCTTAGGACTGGGCTCAGAGGCCCATATGACATATATTCATAAAAATAATATTAATAAACCACTCTCATTTTGTTTAGGATTGAAAAAAAAAATCCTAAAGGAGTGACATTAAGATTAGAACATAAGGAATAAAATAGGGAAACAAAAGAAACATTGAAAATGATATTAAAAAAGAAAGATAGAAATATTTTCTTAAGGGCATTTAGGACCACCCTCCTGAGTTTTCCAGTTGTTGTAGCAAGAGCAAAGTTCTTTGTGGCCATAAAAACCAGGAGGCACACACAGACATTTTCTGCAGCATTTGTTGCAGAATGTTATACACGCCGTGTGATACTGTGTGTTGCTACACCTCCTATCGCATTCCGATGGGCACTCTAGTCATTTCACATTTTCAATAATTGATAGTCATCTCAACACTTACAATGGAACTGAACTACTTTATTTGTTCTTTTTCTACTTTTTTTTTTGTAAAATAATCCTTATAAAACCTACTTTACCCAAATATAAAATCAAATTATTTTTGTTTCATAAAGGTGAGCAGTAAAGACTTACGGGATATTTTCAAGCTTCTATTTCCATAACGTTTCTGAAAATCAACCCAACAAAAAATAATTCTCTTTTTTGTTTATTTAAGAGGTAATAAAAATGTAAAAGAAAATAATTATGATATTTATTGGTCCATTGTTAAGAGCAACATTATTAGAGAGTTTTTATTAGAATTTCTTAAATATTATTAAATGATTATATATGAGAAAATGTGAGTTAAGAAATCTGAATTATAATGGTGGTCTAACTTACCTTGTTATAGTTAGATCCACTTAGCCATTTTCTGTTTTGGGATATAATAATCCGAAGATCCAAACACTCCTCTGAATAGCTGAAACTTGTTTGGTCTGTTTTTGTTTGAGGTTTGAAAAGAAAGGAGTAGTTTTGGTTGATGTTGCATCTAAGCTATATATACACACACACTTGCTTCGTCTAGTTATTGCCTGAAGCTACACATATCGTTTTTAGTGTGTTCCTCCAATCACATTTCGCCACGTCTACCTCTTCTTTTACTCCTCAGTTTCTTACTTGCTATTGGTGAATCTAGTTGATGCTTTGCACATGGTTTCAGAAAAAGCTTATTTACTATTATCATTTTAAGTTATATACTTGTATAGACTTACTATCATTGTAAATGGAATAAATGATAAACATAATAATTATTCTTAAATTGACCACAAACCACACCCAAAAAAACAAGAACTTTGCAATTAACATTACTAAAACCGAATTTCCATTAACTATATATGATTTGTGTTAGGACAAAAAAAAAGAAAAAGGGTTAATTTTGTTGCATTGAATGCGGTACTTGATTGGTGGATTTTCATTGAAGGACGAGAATACTTTAACATTTCTTTTAGCCATAAATAATTCTCCAAAACTAAACAAAAAACAATAAATTAGAAAGGAAAAAAAAGGACGGTGCATTGAAGAAGGAGATTGGGAGTTAGATCTGACCAACGGTCCCAACTAACTGTAAATCGTAATGGATTCTTAAATATATTTACCATTGTTCGTTGACAGATCATTGAAAATTACTTTAATACTCTAATAAAATGTGTTAATTATTAAAATAATTACTAATAATATAAATAATGAAAAAATAAAATCATTTATATTTTTTAAAAGCATAATTTAATTATAAAAATTTCATTTAGTTAAATTTATATTATTTTATTTGTTTAAAAGAAAAAAACTAAAAATGCAAAACAATTAACAAAATTAAAAGAAATTGACACACTTTTTCTATCACAAAAATCATATTTTTCTCCCATGAACTCTAACCTCTCTCCTTCTTCTTCTTCTTATTTTCCTCCGTTTTCTCGTCACAAACTCTAACTTCTCGTCATCGACCCTAAGTACGACAACGACCTGCATATCCTCATCTAAAAAGTAAAGTGGAAATCTCTAGTTTTTTGTAAAACGGCGAGGTCGTTAAATTTTGACGATAAAAGCTTGAAATTAGAGGTATTTATTCTTTTATGTGGGGATCACAAGAGTTTGCGTTTGGATTTTCGAAGAAAGTTTCAGTTTTTGCAAGATTTTGGGTTAGTAGATCGTTCAATCTGGGTTTGCGGCTAAAGTAAGTGCACTGAAATTGAATAGTTGTAGGGTTTGTTTGTGTTGTATAGCTTTAAAGGCAATGGTTGTGTAGGTTTTGAAAGAAGATGAATTACACATTATGTAGGTTTGTCGTGAACGTTTTAGATTTTGTAGGTTTTGTGTTTGGTTATGTAGGTTTTGTGTTAAGTTATGTAGGTTTTATATTCAGTTATGTTGGTTTCTAATCAGTTATGTAGGTTTTATAATCAGTTATGTAGGTTTTAAAATAAGTTATATAGGTTTTTAAACATATGATTTAGGTTTAATTTTTAGTTATATAGGTTTGCAAACTCATGTTCCTTAACATTTTGATGCCTTAACTTCCTTGCAGCGATGGCGCCAAAGGAATATCCAAAGAGACTATTTAGTGTTGGCAAAAGTGCTGAGAGAAAAATGAGCTTCAATCATTACTATAAACTCCCGAATTTTAAGCAAGTGCGTCTAGCTATTGGTGCAGATGCCTTCATCGACATACGAGACAATTTCTCGGTTGGAGTTTTGCTAAAATTGTCGAAGAGAAAGCATATGTGGGCAGCAAAGCCAGCCGATTGGTTGCTTTGTAATCAACTTGATGTTAAAAGAGCTAACGAGATGTGGATATTGGTCGGTACCCGCCCAATGAGGTTCTCCCTTCATGAATATGACGAGATATATGGTCTGCCATGTGGTCTGGTCATGGAAGGAGTGGATGTGACGATATCCCATAATACGTTCTGGGCTGAGTTACACACGAATATTATTGAAGGTCCAGACTACTACGAGCTGACATCGGTGTTCCAGATATGCAAGTATGTGGTGTATTTATTGTTTTGTAGGTTTGTGCATAAATGTAATGTAGGTTTGTGCATATCTTTGATGTAAGTTTATGCATATGTGATGTAGGTTTGTGCATATATGTGATGTAGGTTTGTTTTGTGTTATGTAAGTTTTGTTACATTATATATGTTTTGTTAAATTATGTAGGTTTTGTTACGTTATATAGATTTGCTTCTTGTTATGTACGTTTATTTCACGTTATGTAGGTTTTTTTACGTTATATAGGTTTGCTTCACATTATGTAGGTTTATTTCACTTTATGTAGGTTTTGTTACGTTATATAGGTTTGCTTTACGTTATGTAGGTTTATTTCACGTTATGTAGGTTTTGTTACGTTATGTAGGTTTGTTTCACATTATGTAGGTTTGTTTCATGTTATGTAGATTTGTTTTATGTTATGTAGGTTTATTTAACGTTATGTAGGTTTGTGTTACATTATATAGGTTTGTTTTGAAAATGTTGTCTGCTTATTTTCAAGAACTGGACATTCGAGAAAAGGAGAATGTTAGGCCTCCTTTTTGTTTTTCATGTTGGTATATTGGGTCTGCATGGAGGAAGTCAGATCCCACTTAAAGCTGCTAAGAGGGTGCTTGATGTGGAGATTTTTCAAAGGTATCGGTGGGGTTGAGATGCCTTTTAATTCTTAATAAAATCCATCAAAAGGGCGTCATATACTGAGTTGATGTACACCTTACATGATTGTGTCCATGTACTGTTGATATGGGCATTGGAGTACATTGAATGCCTTGGGAAGCTTTATGGTTCCCAGATAGAAGGTGAGGACATACTGCTGCTTCGCTAGGAGACAAACATGTGTAAAGAAAGTCTGGATGTTATCCTACAAGATGAGATGCATAACTCAGAAGACGAAAAGATATGTAGGTTTATAACATGTAGGTTTTGAACAACTTATGTTGGGTTAAGAGTATTGTTTGTAGGTTCCATATAATTTGAAATTAAACATTTTTCAGATTTTTCTTGTTAAGAACATGGTCCACAAGTCGGTGGAATAAGTTTATCCTTTATGTGAGGAAGAGACGAGCGTGGACCATGTAGTCCATAATATGATTTAGTTATACTTGGAAAGGCATTCGATGAGAGCTTATGGGACACAAACATTTCAAAGAAGAGGAAGTTGAAGAAGGTGGTCAGTGACAGCCAGAAAAAATCAAGGAAGGTTACATGTTCTCGCTAATTGTTTCAAATATGTTCCTCATGTAGGTTTCTAACATGTTATGTAGGCCTGTGACATGTTATGTAGGTTTGTTGTAGGACATGTAGGTTTGTGGAAAATTATGTTATAGGTTTCTGATATTGTATTATCTCTTTGTATAAGGAGTGGTTGTAGCGGAAGCGCAAGTTCTGCCTTAGAAGAAAAAGCCACCACCAAACAATGACAAAGAGAAGAAATTGAAGGAGGTTGAGAGGACGAAAACCATGGACATCTCTTTGATGTCCTTCATGAAAGAAAATATTAGGGATAAGACTTAGTCATTCATACAGAAGGAGCAGTCGGCCATTAAGTCGTTGTTTAAGGGATTGATGCCAAAGTTCAAGGAGGCTGAGAAGAAGAATGATGAAAAATTTACAAGCTTGAAAAGCGAGATGGTGGGGTTGAACAATAGGTTTTCGGAGATGGAAACAAGATGTGCACTTTTGAGAGTCCCCTCTGTTTGATTAAGGGAGTCGAACAAGGTAGCAAGAATTGTGCCTCGATAGGTGAAGAACATGGTTCACCACTCAAAGACGGTGATGACCACAGGGTGAAGGAGGAGGTTGGCAAAGAAAATGACAAATCTAGGGTACATATTTCTCTTTTTTTAAGGGGACGTAACCCAAATATTCAATGTTAAATGTTATGTACATTTTATCTTTTGTGGTGTAGATTTATTGATTATATGGTGTAGGTTTTACTAGTAAAACAGCCTAGAATTTTCAAGTTTGTTATATATTGTTATGAAGGTTTTCTGTACTGTATTATATATGTTTTGTGGAGAGATTTTAGGCTTAATAAAATTTATTCCTTCCTTTAGAATGCAAAGTTCTGGAAGATGGTTACCGAAGAAACTTCAAACCTAGAGAGTCTAATGACTAAGGTAGTGTGATCTGGTAGAGAATAACAAATATGCATAAATCTAATTCGATACAAAATTCCTCCAGATGATCAAATCATTGATATGACTTTACCTAATGATGATGATTGGTTGAGGACGGAAAAAGGCTCGAGGAGGAACAATCAACAAAGGTCTCTGACAGTCAAACGGCTTTGACTGTAATGCCTTTTTAACGTGAGAGCAGAAAAATCAAGATGGTTGCTTCTCAGGTTATAAAACTATATGTTTAGTAAGTTTTACTACCTTTATGTAGGTTTTACTATTTTAAAGTAGGTTTGTGATCTGATAACGTAATGTAGGTTTTACTACCATTATGTAGGTTTTACTACTCTTATGTAAGCTTGTGGATTAAATAGTAATGTAGGTTTTAGTACTGTTATGTAGGTTTTATTACCGTTATGAAGGTTTGTAGACTTGCTTACGATTCTTTCTTCTTTTCCTACAGGTTTTACCCTTCAAAGGATGTTCAATTGTGAGTCGTATTTTGCCAGAAGTCAACCACTCAATCGCTATATATGATCCATTTGGTGATTATGAGGCGAGCCAACTGACGAGACTTCTTGAGTATGTCACAGGCGATTTGTACCTCCTCATATGCAACATTAATAATTATATGTTTATGTTGTTGTGTAACATATAAGTTTTTTAAGGTATGGTTACGGTCCACATAAAAATTTTGATTTCTACGTTCGGCTGATGACATGTAAGGAAGAGTGGCCATCAACTGACCATTGATTTGGTTGGTGAACTATGCAAGTATGTTTTGTTATGTCATGTAGGTTTTGTGCTCTAGTATGTAGGTTTTGTGTCCGGTTATGCATGTTTGTGTTTTGATATGTAGGTTTTGTGTTCTTGTATGTATGTTTTGTGTATTACATGTAGGTTTTGTGATCTGTTATGTAGGTTTGTGTTTTAATATGTAGGTGACCACATTAGATGAGGTGTGGTTTATCACATGTGCATCATGTTCATCTATTTGTTGTATCGCGTATAGTTTGGCTTGCTCAACTCTTCCCTACAACATCAATAGTTAAACCTACAACGTTAATACTAAAAACCTACATGGATAAAATATAAACCTACATAAACATACATAAGTAATACATAAACCTACATAAGTAATACGTAAACCTACATAAGTAATACATAAACCTATAACGTTAATACTTAAACCTACATTGATAATACATAAGTAATACATAAACCAGCAAAGTTAATACATAAACCTACATTGATAATACATAAACCTACATAGGTAATACATAAACCTACATAGGGAATATACTTTTTAACACTTTCTCAACACTAGAAGTGAGAGTTGTTGTCTTTAAACTTGCTTTTTTCTTCCGATCTGCGAACCACTGTGTTAACATGGACCTTATTGCATCAATTAGTTGCACAATTGGTAAACTCCTTGCTTCACTCAGAGCATGATTAATTGATTCAGTTATGTTGGTTGTGGTGATGTTATACCTATTACCGGGGAAATGTATACGACTCACCATAATCGAACATCAACACTAAGTAAATAAGCATGAAGGGGAGGATTAAATAGCTTGAAACACTTACCCCTACTAGCAAGTGGGTATACTTTATTTATCGTATTGTTTATTGACCTATGCCTATTTGAAATTATTGCTAGTTCTTCATCATCTAGGATAACACGGTTAAGTTGTCTAATAAATTATTCCCAAGATTCATCATTTTCAGTGTCAACTACCTCAAACGCAATTGGATATAGATTTGAAATTTTCGTCTTTCATTGTAGGGGTAAGTAGAGTACCTTTATATTTACCTTACAAAAATGTACCATCAATGATCATAACCTTCCGCATAAATGGAAATCCTTGGATGCTCGCATCAAAAGCAATAAATAAAAACTTGGGTTTGTTGTCTTGATCAATGTCAAGCTTTATAAGTGTGTCGGGATTCACTCTTCTTATCATGAATAAATACGCGGGAAGTTTTTCATAACTACTTTTTCGAGGACCATCTAACCAGTTGCCGGGCTTCCTTTAGGATGTGATGTGCCTTCCAATATTTCATCTACATCAAAGACAACAAACCTACATCAAAGAAAAT
The DNA here is from genome assembly GCA_023374145.1 of Lepidium sativum. Taxonomy (NCBI): domain Eukaryota; kingdom Viridiplantae; phylum Streptophyta; class Magnoliopsida; order Brassicales; family Brassicaceae; genus Lepidium; species Lepidium sativum. Next base: position 24,693 of record JAKUCM010006235.1, read on the forward strand.
AAACCTACATCAAACACAACAAACCTACATCAAAGACAACAAACCTACATCAAAGAAAATAATTCTACATCAAACACAACAAACTTTCATTAAAGACATCAAACCTACATCAAAAACAACAAACATACATCAAAGACAACAAACCAGTGGAAGACAACAAACCTACATCAAACATGCTTATTATGTCTTCATCTGATTGTAGGTTTTTTAAAAACCTACAAGACTGATCGAAAAACCTATTACACTGCTCAGGTACAGACTCATGAAGACTTTCATCACAAACTACCTCTTCTTCTGATTTTACATCTGATCTTTCATAAAACTCAATACAAAGACGCATTATATACCTCCTTGACTTCTCCACAAAGATTCATATTAATTCAATATCAAATAAGTAAACATGTGATGTATCTTCACGAAGGAGTCTCATTTTCTCAGTCAGCCTCCTATAACTTAAAGTGACATCATATAATTGTTCAATCATCTGAAATTGTTTGCATACCTCTGAAACTAACTCCACCAATTTTTTCCTGCCTGAATTTGTATGAATTTGCTCCCAAACGATTTATCAACATAAAAGAAGAATTGATCTTCCTCATGTCTCTATCTTCCACGAATTACTTCCACTTGATCCATATAAAAATTGTAACAGCTGACGATGAAAGATGATGAAAGATATGAGGTCGTTATAGGCGATACCATACTGTTATGTAGTACATAACGTAAAACAAACCTACATAACAAAGCTACATAACAGTACATGAAAAACTTACATAATAGTACGTAACAAAACCTACATAACAGTATGTGAAAACCTACATAATATTACATATCAAAACTTACATAATAGTACATAACAAACCTACATAACAGTACGTGAAAAACCTACATAACAATACATAACAAAACCAACATAACAGTACGTAAAAACCTACATAACATTACATAACAAAGCCTATATTACAGTATATAACAAACCTACATAATAGTACGTAACAAAACATACATAATAGTACGTAATAAATCCTACATAACAGTACGTGAAATCCTACATAACATTACATGACAAAACATACATAATAGTACATAGCAAACCTACATAACAATACACAACAAAACCTACATAACAGTACGTACAAAACCTACATAACAGTACGTGAAAAACTACATAACATCACATAACAAAACGTACACAGTAGTACATAACAAAATTACATAACAGTATGTAGCAAAACCTAAATCTACCACAATTTTTCTTGTATTACGCGCGGCTGACGTGACATTACTCATTAATGCCAGTTTTGAAATATTAATTTTCTTTTCAAAGGAAATAAGGATAAAACTATCTTATTTGACGATTAGATTTATAATTTCAATCTTTTTGAATTAGAAATGTAATTAACTCATCTTTTTTAGACTAATTAATTGTATCAAATGTTATACTCCTAATAGAGGTTATATAAAATAACTTCCTAATAATTAACAAGTACTATTATTCTGCTCATGTGTTTCAGAGCAAAATCAGATCCAAATCCGATTTTATAGTATGGGGTTTAGGATTGATTGCTTCGTCAATCATCAAACCTATTTTGTTAGTAAATCATCAACTATATAGCAATAGCAATGTTCACGATCAAGTGGATTAGTATCATAACAAGAGCGCAAGTGGAAACAAAGATTTGTGTTATTCTTTTCTCTTACTTGCTCAAACTCGTAAATATGTTCATTCAACATATATCGTAATTATATCGTATGGTTGGATTAATCCCAACAAATCCAGTAAATCTCACAAATACAAAAATTTATGGGACAATGTCTGTCACCTTAAACATCTAGCTGACTCATGGCGCATATGAACATTAAGATGATACTATTGCAAGTGATTTGAGATATTGTTGAACTGCGTGTAACCTTAAAACACAGTTACTTCTTCCCACTAAGCATATTAGATCGAACAAGTTACGAGTTGTAGAAATGCATATGCAAATACATAAATGCAGACACTCCCCAGCCTTTTTTCTTCCCCCAACTTGTGTAGTGTAAAGTACAAAAAAAGTTTGACGAAAAACGAAGGCATGTGCAATTAGCCAGTTCCACATGCTCATATCCAATTATTGAGACACTCTATTCCCAAGAAAAGAGCGAACATAGAGATATTTTTGGTTTCCAATATTTCTTATTTTTCTTTGTTAAAGTCAATTTATACCGAAAATAGGGATAATATTTTAATCTAATTACACCCAAAAGCGATGAAATATTTTAATTTAAACATATGTTGTAATTTTGAAATTCTATTCCACAAACTATTGAATTTATGTGGTTTTGCTTAACCAAACCCAATCGGTATATTTCTGACCAAAAGATAACTTACCTGTTTTAAATTTAGACATGATTGTAATTCTTTGGACCCGATTAAATTTCATCTCTAGTAAATCCCAAAATTAAAAAATTTCAGTAACCCTAAATTTTGATTATCTTTGAATCTTCTCAAAATTTGAAGGTTATGATGAGTTATTATCATCATAATCATCATTATTGTTGTATTCTTTTCTAGATGTCCAGACCTAGGTATTTCTTTTGTTGGCATTTAATTTGTGTCATCGACAATTATAAATTTTGTTGATAAGTCGTGTTTTATTTTTCACTTTTCTGATTTGATTATGTTTATGAAATCATTGGCTAGGATTTAGGTTTTTCATAATGTATTTATGGATATTGCTTTTGTCTTTTCAGATGATAATAAGACAGAGTCCAGTTTGAAATTAATGAGTTTGTTCTTCTAGATGTTGCTTTGGAGATGTTTACTTGTTTAGAGAATCTGAAGTTCAGTGTTTGAGAAAAATAGACTGTCGAACGAAGTTCTAACTAGGCCATGTTTGTTTGATCGTAGTTAGCGACCGTGACCAATGACTGCAATCAAAAGTTGTTGGTTTTCGTGGTACCAAATTCAACGACTTTATTTTTTTTATCAAAACACAAATTAACCTAGAGTTAAAATAACACCATAATTAGTTGTATCCTATCACAGATTCTCAACAATGTTTTCTCCAGATGAAACTACTCTGTTCAATTGCTTCAATTGATATATCTTACTTTTCAAACTTTGTAAGTTTTCATTGTGAGCTTTGTTTATTGATTTATGGTTGGGTTGAAGGGTTTTCGTTGTCTCTGTACTTTTTTGGTTGAAGAGTTATAAAGAGAATTTTGATTTATAATTCATTACTCACACTCTCATCTTCACTTCTTTCGTTGCTCTTCTCTAATTAGGTATTATTAACCTTTTTTGTAATTTTCTCTTATGTATAGCTTTGTTCATATTTGCTGAAATCGCATTGTTATTGTAGCTTTGAATCAATCTTGGAATTTTATAAAAGGAGTCAATACTCTTCATATTGGACTAGTGGGTCTTATTGGGTTTAGAGGTTTTCAACGATTCACATATTTTTATATGTATTAGATAACAATGATAGTAGGTTTATAATTAATGTAATTTACTATTACTGATAGAAATTTTGTTGTTGAGTTCAAAGAAAAGGTCTAACATGAAGGTCTCACCAAATGATTTTCTATCTTCTAGGTGGAGCTCTTCTTCTTTCGTTCACAACAAGATAACAGGCGTTTTGCGAGGGAAAATTGCGATGTCAAAATGGTGTTGCAAAATTGCTTTGCCTTTGCAATGTTTTTGCGATGCCAAAATACGCATCGCAAAAGCCTAGCAAAAATGCGATGGCTAAAAAACGTCGCAAGTTTGCGAAGCCATTGCGAGTCCTTTGCGACAATCTTGCAAGGACACAAAATATATCGCAAATGCATTGCAAACATGCAACGTTCTTGCGAGACATAATTTCTATTGCATGTTTGCGACATATTTGCGTTGGTTTTGCGTGTGCCTTTTGGGACATCGCAAATTCGTAGCAGAATTTTTGTTTTTCCCTATAAATATCCCCACGTGAGAATGTAGTTTGACAACAAACAAGAAGTAATAAGAGAGAGAATCTAGTGAGAGAAAATTTCGTTTGACAAAAAAAGTCCAATAAATTATAAATCGTGAAAAAATGACGTCGGAACATGAAGTGTTCACTTTACAACGATGGATGTATAATCGAAGGGATATGGAGACCGGAGAAGTTACGAAGGAGTTCCGAGATGGGCTGCGGGCATTTATAAATCAGGTGGCAAATAACCCACATACTCCAAATGACGATAACATACTTTGTCCATGTATAAAGTGTGGGAACAAGAAATATTTGAATATCGATATGGTAAAAAGAAACGTCTATAATAGAGGATTTATTCCAAACTATTATGTCTGGTTTTCGCATGGGGAGGGGTATAGTTTGGGTGCTGGAAGTAGTAATACGGGTGCTCGTGGTAATGATCAAGGTAGTCATCTATATGCTAATAACAACTATGGTGATAGTATGTTTGAAAACTACGCTCATCTAAAATGAAATATGTCTCACAGTATGGTTACATATGCATATCATGGGAATTTTCCTGGTGTTGTTGAAAATATTATGGAAGAACCTTACCCGGAAGCAAAACAATTTCATGATATGCTAGATGCTACGAATCAACCCATATATGAGGGATGTAGAGATGGTATATCTAAACTGTCATTAGCATCTAGGTAGATGTCTATTAAAAGTGAAGGAAACATAAGTGAGAGAAGTATGAATCAATTTGTTGATGTGCTTAAAGAGTATTTGTCGGAAGATAATAATTTTGCTGAGAGTTACTATGAAATGCAGAAGGTGATTGCGGGTCTAGGATTACAATCTGAAATGATTGATGTTTGTAGTGAAAATTGCATGATTTTCTAGAAAGATGATGATAAGTTGTAGGAATGTCGTATTTGTGGAAAGCCAAGATACCGTGCAACAAAGGGAAGGACGCGTATCCCATACAAACGTATGTGGTACCTTCCAATCACCAATAGGTTGAAACGATTATATCAATCGGAGAGGACCTCCTCTGCAATGAGATGGCATGTTGAACATAAAGTAAATGATGGAGAGGTTACACATCTGTTAGATGCAAAGGCTTGGAAACATTTTCAAACAGTACATTCTGACTTCGCTAAAGAGTCTAGGAATGTATATCTAGGTTTATGCACTGATGGATTTAGCCCATTTGGTTTATCTGGTAGACAATATTCTCTATGGCCTGTCATATTGACACATACAAAGAACGTGATTTCGCGGCTTGGTTAAAATACTATATAAGTACGAATATATATTAAACATAAAATGTTTTGCAAAAATAAATTACTGCACATTTATAAATGTATATTTTGTAGGTTAAGAATGGATGTTCTGGCAAACCTATGCCTTTATGGTTGCATGAGATTGTTGATGATCCTATTGCCATAATCGTAACGGCTCCAATATATTTCACTCCTGGCTATACTTTTCATACATACAATTCCAATAGATCAACGGCAAATTACGGGATTCATGTGCCTAGTGAAACTGACTTCTATGGCGTTTTGAACAAAATTATAGAAATCACATATCCTAGAGTAATTGGATTGCGATGCGTTTTGTTCCAATGTCATTGGTACAATACGACGGCCGGTCGAGGAGTTCGGACTAATAACTTAGGGGTAACAGACGTTAATGGAAGCCTAACGTATTCCAAGTTTGACCCGTTTATTCTAGCATGTCAGGCAAAACAAGTGTGTTTTATTCCATATCCTCGTATAAGGCAAAGGCATAAGAAGTGGCTTTCTGTTATAAACTAAATCCAAGAGGTCGTATAATGGTGGAAGCCGATGATGTGGTTGAATAGGCTTAGATCTCTTCAGTCTAAGTGTCCTTAATGCTTATTTCTTGCTGATCAATTGAAATCTGATGGTTTGGTGTTTCCCACCCAAAAGGTGTTTGTGATAATGCTTGAATGAACTTAGGTTGAGATAACTTTTCCTAGCTCAAGAGAGTGACTGTCTAGGGTGTTAATAGGCTCTATTAGGTATGTGTTTAGTGCCTTTTGAGCCCTCTAATCGTTGGTGAGAATCAAGTCTGGTTAGGGTTTGAGAGAGGTCCCATTGCATGAGAATGAATGTGATTGTTGTGATTCCTTGCCTAGAGGTCATCTAAATAGGTTGATAAACAAGTCTAGAACCCCTAGGAATGCCTTGATCGTTGATTCTTAACCTCGAGAACCCCTTTTCCTTCATTGAATTTCGTCCTTTTTATTGCTCTGTTTTTCTGCAAAAATTATGTTTCTTCATTACTCTGTTTTTTCGTCATTGCTCTATTTTTAGTTGCTCTATTTTTCACACTCTGTTTTCGTTCTGTTTTTGCATTCTGTTTTTACTCTGTTTTGCGTTCTGTTTTCATTAAGCTTGATTAACATAATGTCATTCACCATAATCATTATGCCTTATATTAGGTTAAGTCGACTGCATCCAAATTGAATAGTTACTAGCCCTATTGGATTGACACAAATTGTACTGCAATTGATTACATAACAGTAGATTATTTGATAGCCGTAAAAAACCTGTTATCAAATT
>JAKUCM010006236.1:0-18024 GCA_023374145.1 Lepidium sativum
GTTTCTACTTGATTTGATGATAATCTGAAGATAAATTATCAATCGCTTTCCAACCGTGGTGATGAATCTACTTTTAGGCAAAGTTCATTTCTTTACCCAACAAACACACTTTATGCTGTAGACGTTATTCTTTAGAAAATATTCTTAACGATTCTATGTTCGAGTTTGAGATACTACAAAGTTTAAATTTAGCTTGTGATTTTAGTGTAGCGTTTTCTTTTTTTTTTCAGTTTAGACTCCATGGATATAGGCATGGGTTCATCTGACTTGATTCTTGTAGTGTTAGACCCGCAGAATTGTGAAGATGACAGAGATGATCTGTGAGGCTTGATGTTTAATCTGGAAGTTTTTTTTGGTTCAGATCCAATGCTGGTTCAGATTCGTTTACTAAATCACTTAGAAAGAGACATGTAAAAAGCAAAGTGGAAAAATCTATATTTTTATTGGGGATTTGGTGTCACCTGAAAAACTGTTGTTGCACTAGAAGATTTATTTTACCACCTGTCTCCTTGTCATATGATGTTTCCTTTAAATCTATGTTCTTCGTATAGTAGATCGTGAGATAAATAGGAGATACCTGTCAGTTCATTGTTGTGGTACTGGTGAGTGTTAAGATAATAAATAGGAGTAAGTTCTTGTTGTGTGCGTTTGGTGCAGTGCAACGAGATCAGAAAGATGAGTCCTGCTTTACCTGTGATTGGTAAGCCAGTGGCGGACAACCTTCAAGAAGAGGATGATAATGAAGTAGAGGATGATGATGGAAACAATGCAGATGAATCAGATGGTGAAGAGTTTGAGCAAGAGACCGGCTAAAAATCTTCACACTGAAAAACCACACTGCGTTTATTGATGGAAGTAGCGTAGGTTTCAAACATGCTTTTCTTAAATCTTCTTTTGAGCTAAAACCACTGTAATTCTGACTTTGTGAACCATTTTTTTGCTTCTTTTTGTTAGGTTTTGTCGTTTCATTTGAGTGTGGGCCGAGCCGTTTTAACCCATTAAGCAATTGATTTGCTAATGGATCTTAGGTTCGACTTCGGCCCAATTTGTTTTTCAGCTCGTTTTCTCTTCTGCTGGGCTGAAATGTGGCCCAACAAGAATTGAGTCTTCTTCTTCATTTAAGAGAGAGTGCCTTTCGAGAGTAATATACAGCAGAGAGAGAGAGGCACGATTCATGTAACAGAGCATTGCTCTGAAACTAAAAACTCACTACCAGGTGTGATAGTGGATTCCAGAAGCTAATCCGAAGAGAGATGTACTCGTTGATGGTTTAATCGACGGGGAACTCTATAAACTTCACCCGTGTCTCTTACTTTCTGCGCTTATTCTTACTCTTTCTCTTAAAATCGGAACTCAATATCACTCAAGGATTATCCGCAAGTAAAATTGAGTCTCACGAGCTTCTTATGCACAACAAGTGGTATCAGAGCCTGTGTTCAAGAAAGTGAAGAACCACATAAAGCTCAGAGTTTATAGAGAAAGGAGTACAAGAAAAGAAACATTTACGTTTCGCACAGTCATTGCAACTTCTCGTCTTCTCGTCTTCTCCTCTTGGAGACGTGAAGAGGATTTGAAGATCATAAGCATTGATCGGTACCTCGCAAGAAAATCACAGAAGGAGTTAGTGTTTACTTGCATAACAAGAAAGTCTTAAAACAACAAACTTGTCAAAGAAGTTGAAGGTTTTAAGATGGAAGTCATCTCTGGTAAGTTTGAGGTGGAGAAATTCGATGGCAAATGGGATTTCGGATTATGGAAATACAAAATGCTAGGACAGTTTGAGATTCATGGCCTTCTCACAGTAATTGAGAAAGATCATGAAGAAGCATGGCCAATGGAGGAAGTATCTGTAACTGACCAAGAAACAGGCAAAGAAATCAAAATCGACAAACCAGTGTCAAAGGATCCTCAATGGGAGATAAAGGATCGGAGAGCAAGAAGTCTGCTCGGACAATGCTTATCTAACTCGGTATTGAGAAAGGTAATGAATGAAACCACAACTTTTAAGCAATGGAAAGCACTAGAACGAGATTACCAAACCAAGACTAAAGTTAACAGATTTAGAAAGTTGACAGCTTTCTAAATTTCCTAAAGCTGATAGGAGATTTAGAAAGTCTAAAGGTCACTATTCAAGACGAGGATCAAGCTATTGCATTGTTAAACAGTCTACCATCACAATATGATCCACTTACTCACACATTACAGTTCGGCAATGCCAAGGATACCCTAACTATGGAGGATGTAATAACTGGAGTTTATGGAATGGAGTCAAATCTACGACAAAAAGGGTTATTAAGGAAGAAAACACATTCAGAAGGTTTGACTGTTGATGGCAGAGGCAGGACAGACAAGAGAAATGTAAAGAGTACGGGGAAGAACAGAGGCATATCAAAAAGTAAAGGTAGATCTAAGTCAAGACCAAAACAGAGCAATGAAGAAATCAGGGCGTGTTGGATATGTGGAGATGAAAATCACTGGAAACGTGATTGTCCACAAAAGAAGAATGGGAAAGGAAAGGAATCAGCAAATTGTGCATCAAAAGATTCAAAGGGTTTAGCCTACACTGCAAGCCTAATTGCAACAACTGAGGAATGGGTAATGGACTCAAGCTGTACCTTTCACATAACACCGATGAAGGATCTAATCACAGACCTAGAAGAATTTGAAGGAAACAAAGTCTACATGGGAAACAATTCATACTGCTTAGTCAAAGGAATTGGCAATATTGTGATTGAGAACAAAGAAGGTAACTTAGTTACCTTAAATGGTGTGAGATATGTACCAGAAATGAGCAGAAATCTAATATCATATGGCTAACTAGAAGAACTAGGGTGTTATTATCAAGGAAAGGACTTCAACATTCAGTTCTATAAAGAGAACGGTGATAATTTTCTGTCAGGAAAATACCAGAATGGTCTATACTTCTTAGATGGAAAAGTAATAAGTACAGAAGTTAATATAACCAAGGTAACTATTGACACAACTACTAGGTGGCATCGAAGACTAGCACATATGGGAAAACGGTCAATGGAAACACTAGTCAGGAAAGGTTATCTAAAGAATGGAGATGTGAAGCTATGGGGTTTTGTGAAACATGCGCATTGGAAAGACTCATAGACTTAGTTTTCAGAAGGGAAAACACACCTCAAAATGTACTTTAGAGTACATCCATTCGGATATATGGGGATCACAGAACACTACACCTAGCATATCAGGTTGTCAATACTTTATCAGTTTCATAGATGATTACTCAAAGAAAGTCTGGATTCAGTTTCTAAAGAAAAAGAGTGATGCATTTCAAGGTTTCAAAGATTGGAAAATGCTGGTAGAAAATCAAACTGGGAAAAGGATAAAATGCCTAAGGACTGAATACAGACTAGAATATTGCAACAAACAGTTTGATGATTTATGCAAGGAAGCTGATATTAAAAGGCATAGGACTTGTGCATATACACCACAACAAAACGGAGTTTCAGAAAGAATGAACAGAACCATAATGGAAAAGGTAAGATGTATGCTATCAGAATCTGGTCTAAGTGGAGAATTTTGGGCAGAGGCAGCAAACACAGCGGTTTACATCATAAACAGATCACCAGAGAGCATCAATCAACTTTGATGTACCAGAAGAACTGTGGTCTAAATATAAACTCGAGTACAATCACCTAAGGAGTTTCGGATGTATAGCTTATGTTCACACCACTCAAGACAAACTAAGCCCTAGAGCTATAAAGGGAATATTTGTTGGTTATGGAACAGAAACTAAGGGATACAGGGTCTGGCTAATCGAAGAAGGAAAGCTAGTAATTAGCAGAGATGTAGTATTCAATGAAGATGAACTATACAGAGACATCATTTCAGAAGAACAAGAACCTAAGGTTGATAAGAAAAACAGTGAAAGAAAATCCGAGAGAAGGGTAACTTTCAAAGTAAATCTAGAAGAGATATTGGGTGATAAAGATCAACTAAAGGGTATGGCTGGATCAGGTGGAGCAAGTCCAAAGTATGTACCAGAAGACATCAATGAAGATGACATTCGTGAAGAATCTGAACACTCAGAAAGTGAAGAGTCTAATCTGGAAAACTACCTATTGGCTCGGGACAGGAAGAGAAGAAATATAAGACCTCCATCTAGATTTGAAGAAGCAGATCTAGTTGTTTTTGCACTATCAAGTTCAGAGGATATAGAACTTGAAGAACCTAAGACTTACACATAAGCAATACATAGCAAAGACAAAGAAAAATGGAGAGAAGTAGCTGATGAGGAAATGGATTCCCTCATCAGGAATAACACATGGATTCTAGTCGACAAACCATAGAATAAAAGAGTAATTGGATGCAGATGGTTATTCAAGCTAAAGCCTGGAATACCGGGAATTGAAAAACCAAGATTTAAAAGCAGATTGGTTTCTAAGGGTTATGCTTAGGTTGAAGGAGTAGATTATAATGATATTTTTGCACCAGTAGTTAAGCATGTTTCAATTAGAATTCTACTAGCTACAGTTTCAAATTGGAACATGGAACTAGAGCAAATGGATGTGAAAACAGCTTTTTTTACACGGAACATTACAAGAAGAGATCTACATGAATCAACCAGAAGGCTATGAAGTGAAAGGAAAATAAAGAAAGGTGTGTTTACTTAAGAAATCCCTATATGGTTTAAAGCAATCACCGAGAGAATGGAATGCAAAGTTCAATGAATTCATGAAAAGTCAACAGTTTCAAAAGAGTGAATATGATCCATGCGTTTACTACAAGGGAAATTCAGTTGATACTATGATATATCTACTCCTATATGTAGATGATATGCTCATTGCATCAACACAGAAACAACAAATTGACAACCTAAAGAAACTACTCAGTAAACAGTTTGAAATGAAAGACCTAGGACCAACAAGACGAATTCTAGGCATGGACATTTACAGAGACAGACAACAAAGTACACTATAGCTATCACAAGAACAGTACATCAGACAAATTCTAAATACGTTCAACATGAGTGACAGCAGAACAATGTATACACCAATAGGAACTCAGTTCAAATTAAAAAGCAACACATCAGATGAAGAAGACGCATAGACTAAAGGAATGGAGGACATACCTTATACAAGTGCAGTCGGAAGTCTAATGTACGCAATGTTTGGATCTCATCCAGACCTTGCTTACTCCATTGGTGTTGTCAGCCGATACATGTCAAGACCAGGAAAAACACACTGGTTAGCAGTCAAATGGATAATGCACTATCTAACTGAAGCATCAAAAATCAGTCTAACATTCAAGAAGGATGCAGAGTTCAGGATTAAAGGTTATTTTCAGACTTAGACAAACGAAGATCAATTTCAGGGTATGTATTTACTTTGGGAAACAACACTATAAGTTGGAGATCTAGACTACAGAGAGTAGTAGCTCTATCTACAACGGAATTAGAATACATAGCTCTATCAGAGGCTAGCAGAGAAGTAGTATGGATACAAGGTATATGCCAAGAAATGAAGCTATGTACGGGGACCGTAGAATTATACTGTGATTCTCAAAGCGCTATCTACCTTTCAAAGAACAGAATGTGTAGTGAAAGAACGAAGCACATTCAAATCAAATACAACTACATCAGAGAAGTGACAGAAGCTAAACAAGTCAAAGTCACCAAGATTCACACATCGATCAACCCAGCAGACATGTTTACAAAGGTCATACCTGCTGAGAAGTTCAGAGGCTGCATGCAGTCTTTGAGGATGGAGGAAGCCTAAGGGTCGTTGTGAGAGTATTCCGACATGAAGGTTCAATGTCGGAATAACCAGATCTGTTGTTACCTACACTCGGTCAACAGAAAGAAAGGAACTTGGGGTTAGTAGAAAGAAAGGATTATAAAAAAAAAAAAAAGGAACTGAAAGGTCTCTGACTTACATGCAAGGCAGATGAAAGGTCGCGATGGTGTTTTGGTCAAGAGCTGCATCAAAAACAAACAAGAAAGGTTAGATCTAAGAAAGCAAAGGCGGAAAAGAGAAGAAATTTTAGCTGTCTCCGTAAATCTGAAATATGTTGGAGAAGCTAAGTTTTTTTTTACTTACCGGTTTCCACCGGAGTTTACCTCGTCGCGTTCATCGGAAAAGAAAGAGAGAAAAGGTTAAGTAAAAGAAAATAGACAGAACCTTTTAGATCTTTTGCTAAAGCAAGAAGATCTTCTCATGCATGTATCGAAAACAAGGTTAAAAGGAAACTTTGAAGACAGAAGAGCTTACCAGGAAGACGAGTCGTAATCGGAGAAAGATTGAGATCCTTCACACCGGAGCAAAGCTACAACAAACAATTGATGCTTGAAGTATGAAGAGATTAAGACTTGAGGCAGGTAAGTCATCAGAACTTTCTTACAGAGGAAGAAGAAGAGGAAAAGTCGAGAAGAGATGAAGAAGGATCGAGAGAGAAAATCACAGCGGCTAGGGTTAGCTCGCGTGTGAAATGAGTCGACAAGGTGGAGTTTTGTTAGGTTTTGTCGTTTCATTTAAGTGTGGGCCGAGCCGTTTTAACCCATTAAGCAATTGATTTGCTAATGGGCCTTAGGTTCGACTTCGGCCCAATTTGTTTTGAGCTCGTTTTCTCTTCTGCTGGGCCGAAATGTGGCCCAACGAGAATCGAGTCTTCTTCTTCATTTAAGAGAGGGAGAGTGCCTTTCGAGAGTAATATACAGCATAGAGAGAGAGAGAGGCACAATTCATGTAACAGAGCATTGCTCTGAAACTAAAAACTCACTACCAGGTGTGATAGTGGATTCCAGAAACTAATCCGAAGAGAGATGTACTCGTCGATGGTTTAATCGACGGGGAACTCTATAAATCCGTGTCTCTTACTTTCTACGCTTATTCTTACTCTTTCTCTTAAAATCGGAACTCAAGATCACTCAAAGATTATCCGCAAGTAAAATTGAGTCTCACGAGCTTGTTATGCACAACACTTTTCTTTCTTGCAAAGATTACTTTTGACCTCATATATTACTAGTGTATATTCGTAGTTCATTGCCCCAATATCATGGTGTTTAGTTTAATGCCCCGAAAAGGCTAATTGGGTGTTATTAAAAAGAGTTTTAGGATTTAAAATACTTGACAAAATAGTGCAATTTTGTTTACACATTTTGAATATAAATTATTATTTTTTTGATGAGAAAGAAAACAAACTCTTTTAGTAATGGTGGATACTAATATATTTTAATATGGGAAATCGGTGAAACAAAATTTTAATTTTAAATGACCAAAAAAACAAAAAATTATTGATTTTATTTCTGACTTGTTATATAAAAGTTACGTTGAATTGCCAGGTTAATCACATTATTAGTTGGTTTAGCAAACAACATCATTTCAGCTACCTGGTTAGTTTCTGGTTCCAAACTTGAATACTTGGGAAGATAAGGGAGGTTGTTTGCCATTGAACTAGTGCACATTCGATCGTTTAATGAACAAATGATTATGTTTACCAAAAACAATCAGTTTAATGTATTGAGTATTATTTAACCATTGTCAAGCTTTTGGCCAATATTTCAGAAAACAATAGTCATTAGTGTTAAATTGAATGAATCTCCTTCAAAAGTTTTCATATCATTGATTGGTTTTATAACTAATTAGAATATTATGTACATAATATAGTAACTAAACAATATGAAAGTAGAATATTTTCAATCTAATAATTAGTTCTAAAAGCAACAAACCACAACAATATAATTCATAAATTGAGTTGGCCTTACAATCCAAACCACTGTCCCCATCTCCTTGTTCTTTGTGTTTGTGATGCCTGGTTTTGGGAATCTTGCCCCCATCTTGAGTTTTGTGCAATTGAGGATTTGTTGAAAGAAGTTTGATTTTAGGAGGATTGTGGAAGTTCTCAATACTGAAATTGAAGTTCCTGTTAGAAAAGAGTCTTGATTACTAAAATGTTACATAAGCAAACAAGCAAGTAAATTAGAGACAAAATAATGCAAACATGATTCTTCTTTGGTATGTCTCATGGGTTTATAGCTGGTGGCTCTTGAAAGTCATTCCCACATGTGGCCTTATTATGTCCTTGTTGTTGACACTTTGAGCAAGTTATGACTCGGTGAGCACGGCTTAACTTGGTCTATGTCTCATTCTTTCCCTTCTCCATGTCATGATTTTTAGCCCTACCAGAATTTCCAGCTCTATGGGGTGGTGGGATCATATCTGATTTATTGGTCTGAGGCCACTCCAACTAACCATCAAGAGGTCTTATTCCACAGTTGTACGTCTCACACCACATGCATAGGTGTGAGACACAATGAGAACATAATTTCAAACTCATACACAGAACATAAAAGAAGTAACGATGTACCTGACTATGGTGTAACAATTATCTACATACTCAGACAACTTATTTCCTATAACAAGTATAACCTTAGCAGCATGAATACATGGAATGACATTCATTTGCCAACGTATACACGCACAAGTTCATTTTTCCAAAAATTACCACGTATGAATGACCTTTGTACTCAAGCTGTGTCTCTGGTCCAATTGCCCAATGCAACTTACACTGTTGATTTTTTCTCAACCTTATCCAACTAACGCGTTGGCTAAACAACTCTAGCGACTGTTAGACTATCCAGATTCTTTATTAGCAAAAGTGTTAAAGGGTCGGTATTATAAGGATAAGTGTTTATTAGAGGCAACACTGAAGGTATTGCCCTCATATGGGTGGCGTAGTTTGTACTCTGCGAGAGGTCTGGTGACTAAGGGTTGTATTCGGAGAATTGGAAACGGGAGAACAATTAAGGTTTGGTATGATTCATGGATTCCTGACATGATTCCGAGACCGGTGATATGGTCAAATTTGAATTTATTTCCAGATCTGACTCTTGATCAATTTATTGATAAGCCTACGGGTAAATGGAAGGATATTTTAGTTCGTTAGTGCTTTGATCCTCAAGATGTAGGCTTGATTCTTGGTATTCCCATTCCAATCCGGGATCGCCAAGATTACTGGGGCTGGCATTATACGTCAACAAGAAGATAATCGGTAAAGTCCGGATATCGCTTAGCTGTATAGCTGTCTGATTCGGACCATTGTAAGTTGGGCCCATGTTTTGAGATCCTATATAGCACTGATTGGAAATTGAATTGCCCAAACAAGATTAAATATTTCATCTGCCAAACTTTCTCAAGATGTATTGCTGTTAGTAAGAATATTGCAAAGAGAAGAGTTATTTGCAATCCTAGGTGTGTTCGGTGTGATGAGGAACAAGAGTCTATTAATCACGCTCTTTATCTCTGTCTGCCAGCCCTTCAGGTTTGGGCTTTGTCTTGCATTCCATCGCCACCGAGTATATTTCTTGGTGCGTCTATTTGGTCTAATTTGGATTATCTGTTCCGGCTGATGACAATTAAGGTTGAATGCCAGGTATTCCCTTGGATTTTATGGCAAATCTGGAAAATGAGAAATGCTTTCTGTTTTTCTAGTAAACTTATGGACCCGCTACGGGTGTTGAGTATTGCCAATGCGGATTATGCATAATGGTCAGCGGCATGTTTAGGGGTATTCCCTCAATTCAGAATTCTGTCAGAAAATTTAATCTCGTTTTCCCTACCAAAACTAATATGCAGTTCATGGGCTTTAAGTGCTTTGTGGACGCGTCCTGGAAGATAATCGACCGTTACTCTGGTTTAGGTTGGTATTGCTTCTCAGATTCAGTAGGTGGAGAACGGATGAGAGCCAAGGGCATTTCAAGGTGTCTTTCAGCCACATATGCGGAGGTGGAAGCGGTGCTATGAGCGATGGAATCCTTGGTGACTCTTCACGTCTTAGAAGTGGAGGTTTCGACAGACTGCGAGACGGTGGTGAGGATCTTTGATCAACTGAAAAAGTGGCCTGCTTTTAGTCCATATGAAGAGATGTTCGCGCGGATATGCTCTTCTTTCTTGGTCTTTTTCTTGTCAGTTATTCCGAGGTCGATCAATCATAAAGCGGATTCTTTGGCCCGTCGGATCAGGGAATTCCTTTATGATCGGTGATCCTTCGCTTTGTTTTGATTATTTCTATTTTATGTCATTGTCAAAAAAAAAGGTTCAACAATAACACCGCTAAATTATGATGTCTTAACTTTTTATTTGTTGCAAAAATGGAGTTTTTTAGTTATAGCGAGTTGGCGATGAGTGAGTATGCATTGGTTGGCCAAAATAAAATGAAATATATTTTTGTGTTCGAAAGGTCAGATCTTTTTCTTGAATTTTGCACATAATCTTTTTCTTAACTTTTTTTCATTTCTTTTAATGGCCCATTTTTTATGGACTGTGTCTGCTGGTTGAATTCAAGAACAATTTATAAATTGGAATAGACCAAACAAAAAATATGTGGGTACTGCTACTCCAAACGTTATTTATAATCACTGAACAACTTTTAATATTTTATATTTTAGTGGAGATCGAAGTTTTAATTTTGGACAAATTGCTCACCTAATACATCATTGTCTAGTCCTCAGTCTGTCCCATTCGAAACAAGTTGCGAAAAATGTGGAAGTCAAATAATTCGCCGTCTCTTTAAATATTAACATAATAATATTATTTTCATATATTTCGATATTTTCTGATTAATATATAAATTTCCGTGGTTCTGTTCTTTTCCTAAAGATAGGACGAAACTTTGGATCAGCTCAACAAACGAATTCCGTGTCAGTAAATCTCTCCTTTCTCTAATCCTAATGAAACAAAGAAAAAAGAAGCAAATACCATGTAACATCTTTTAAACTAAATATTCTATATATTAATATACATTAAAAACTTTTATAAAATAATATAATTTTATAATTTTAAATTAAATTTATTCAATTAATATATTAATAAATTAATAATTTTAATAAATATATAAAAATAATATTATTTTAATATAATTTTAATGTTATTAATTAATAGAGATTTAATTATAATATCAAAGACCATATACTTATCAAACAAGTAAAAAGATAAAAAAGAAGAACCTCGTTAAGGAATACAAAAAGGCTAACACGTGTAGAGGTAACAAATACACCAAACACAAGACGTGTTACGTCTCCGGCGACGACACGAAATGGTCTTCTCAGTACTTGCCACGTATGACGTATTGTAAAAAGAACGTCGTACGTGCAAACGACGCCGTAACGGCAACTCTAACAGTTAGTAACAGCCACTAACGTCCGGTTTAATTCTCCGTCTAAAATAGTTTCCGTCGGTTCACGTCTCCGAACCGAAATTGTAAAAGAAACTTATTCTTCTCTTCACGAAAAACCAACACATTGTAGAAAGAAATTCAAACACCTAAAATTTTAATCCGAATATTTTTTTTCTAGTATTGTTTTCTGTTTGTTCATCGTCATCATCGTATCTATTTTGGCGTATATTCCGTTTTTTTTCCCCAATCTCCGTTAGTGCCAGAGGAGCCTAGAGTCTTTGTGTAGACGACACGCAAAGCAGCAATGAGATTCATCCGATCTATGATTGAATATTCGAGGAAGATCCTTTGAAGGTAGAGAATACCGATATTGTAGATATCTTCCGTAAGCCGGCGATGGAGAGTTTGGCGGTGAAGGCGTGACGGAGAAGGGCGATATCGGAGATCGATCACCGCTTGAAGACGGTGGAGACTCTTTTCTATGCGAAGACGGTGGAGGCGATAAAACGGCTCGGATTTTAGATCCGGAAACGCGATCGTACTCTTCGATGACGTTCGCTAGTTCTTCTTCTGACTTGACGGAGATTAGAGTCTCGAGATCGTCGTTCGGTAATTGACATCTTAGATCAACGGAGTATCCACAGAATTCACACAGTTTCACCATCAGCTCTGTTGAATAACAAACGAAATTGAAATAAAATCTCAGTCGAATAAAGCAAAAGGAGTAATGATTCAAATGCAGAATCGAAATTGGAGACTAACCTGAGAAAGATATAGAACGATGAACGGAGAGAACTCTGGTGAGACCTCCGACGTAACGGAGCTTCCCGTCGGTGGAACGAGGGAGGATCCTGCCACCGTAACTGCATAGAAACTTGAGATTACTTCCACCGTTCTTCTTGCTATAGTCAAGAGCCACCATTGTTATAGTTTATTTGTGTTTTGAAATTTTGAGAAGTCGAAGGAGAGAAGAGAGAATAATTAGTTTAAGAGTTATTTTTTTCTTTGGTGTCTTAAACCAAGAAGAAAGGTAGGAGGTGGATGGCTTTTATAGGCAGGGCGTGACGTCACGGAGGAACTGACGCGTATTAGGGATTTGGAAAATTCTTTGGACTTGTGGAGTAACGGAATATTCCTTTAAAAAAAAAAATTAAATTGATTCGGTTATGGCTATTTGTTAAAACAATTTCAAGTGGGCCATTACTCGTTGATTCTCAAATATTAAATGATTATTCGTTCCGTCTTAGCTGTCTCTTGAATGTTAATTTATGATACATTTATATCAATTTTATTGATTATTTTAACAACTGTAAAAAAATCCTCTTTTCAATAGCTCAATTTACAGTTTTCCTGAATGGAAACCAAACCAAAATTTTGGGTCTGGGTACTTTTTAGATACTCATAAAAATAAAAATCGAGTCTAAAAGTTGTATACCACGAGTATCAGTTCGGTTCGAGTAATACCCAATATTCGTTCGGGTACCCGAAATTAACATGTGGGCATTGATATTAACGCCCACACGCGTGACTCTTTACTTCACTTCCTCTCTCTTCACACGGGTACTTTCTATTTTATGAATACTTTCTGTTTTGTGGGTACCCGATAATATCCGAATAGTATACATCAAAATTTTTTACACTTAGTGGATCCGAACTGGAACCGAACCGGAACCGAACCGATATACTTATGGTTCTTCATTGAGAATATAAAAAGAGGATTTAAACTGACCCGGACCCAATAAGACCCGAACCGGAACCGAACTGATTTACTTTCGGTTCTTATATAGATATCGAAATTGAAAATCTGAAAGAACTGGACCCGATCGGGAATTACCCATACCCGACCCGAATACCCGAATGCCCAGAGCTATGTCTATGTCTCAAGGCAGACTACTTGACCTAAATTGCTAGATCTTATGTTGGACCCGTATTGTTTATTGGTTGTTGTTACAACTGTATACACCCATATAAAGATGACTTATACAAAATTATGAGTCAACTCAAACATATATAATTTTCTCAGTTTTAGAAAATAGCATATAGGGAAATAACGGAATATTCCAAAACCCATACATGATAGTTTTCATGGATTGGCGTAGATAATAGGTTTCATGAGTTTTAAGATTTAATGAATTTGATTTTGTGCAAACATTTTATTTCAGACTCCTAAATGTCCCGACTCTGCTAGACTTGAGCTTAAAACCTCCAAAATCTTCTCTAAGTATTGTTCTGGTCCATTTTATGTAACCCATTAACTGTCAGTCTCGGCCCATCTTCTATTGCAACAAGATTAACTAAATTCGTGATTAAAGAAAAAAAAAACTATGGTGGGTAAAAATTAGGGTTTCTAATTTGGGAATTTTACTGTCCAAAAAGAATCCTAAAATATCTTTAACTTTTGGTCCTTTGCGGGTTTTCGTCGTGAATTCCTACACTACCCTCCTCCTCCTCCTCCTCCTCCTCCTCCTCCTCTCTTTTGCATCATATTCGATTCTAAGTTACGCAGTAGAGAATTAAAGGAGGTAGAGAGCGATAGAACATAGAAAAAACCAAAGATACACGATGAGCTCGTATGATCGTAGATTTGCTGATCCGAATTCGTATCGCCAACGCTCTAGGTAAGTGTAATCCATCGATAAATTTCTTCCTTTTTTCCGTATTCCTTGGATCTATATAACCATAATCTTCTCTGTGTTACTTTAGCGCCCCAGTTGGCCCGTCTCAGCCAATGGATCCTTCCGCTGCACCGTACAACCCACGGTACGGTGGTGGAGGTGGATATGGACCATCTCCTGTAATGGCGGGTGAAGGATCCGGCTATGGTAGGTACCCATCTTTCCAGCCACCAACTAGTGGCTTCTCTGTTGGTCGCGGCGGGCGGCGGAAGAGGCGGATATGGTCAATACGTAGATAAAAGAGATGGAGGCAACGGTGGCGGGAATTGGGGAGGAGGACGTGGTGGATCGAATAATAGAGAGCTAGATAGCGTTTCTCTTCCGAAGCAGAATTTTGGAAATGTTGTCCATTTTGAGAAGAATTTCTACGTGGAGAGTCCTGCTGTTCAGGCGATGACCGAACAAGATGTTGCAATGTATAGAACCGAGAGGGATATCTCCGTTGAAGGGCGTGATGTTCCTAAGCCTATTAAGATGTTCCAAGATGCTAATTTTCCAGGTATTGATCGGACCGGTCAAAAGTGTTGTGTTTTGAGTGCAAGTGTGCTTTGTTCCTGGAAAGGACTTTTGCTACTTCTTATCGTAATTGGATTCTTGGTTCGATGGGTTTCTTTATCATCTGTTAGATAATATTCTGGAAGCAATTGCTAAATTGGGATTTACTGAGCCCACGCCAATACAAGCTCAGGATGGCCGATGGCGTTGAAGGGCAGGGATTTAATTGGTATAGCTGAGACTGGCTCTGGTAAGACATTGGCTTACTTGTTACCAGCGTTGGTTCACGTAAGTGCCCAACCTCGATTGGGTGAGTTTATACAACTACACATTAGTGATTGTTAGGTTTTAGCTGCATATTTATGGAGCATATGTTTACTTCGTTGGGGTGTGTTTTAGGCCAAGATGATGGACCCATCGTGTTA
Organism: Lepidium sativum; assembly: GCA_023374145.1. Taxonomy (NCBI): domain Eukaryota; kingdom Viridiplantae; phylum Streptophyta; class Magnoliopsida; order Brassicales; family Brassicaceae; genus Lepidium; species Lepidium sativum. The sequence goes on from JAKUCM010006236.1 coordinate 14,735, forward strand.
ATATTAGCACCCACAAGAGAATTAGCTGTTCAGATTCAAGAAGAATCAAAGAAATTCGGGTTGCGATCTGGTGTTAGAAGTACTTGTATCTATGGTGGTGCTCCTAAAGGACCTCAGATTCGCGATCTTAGACGAGGTTTTTATTTTTATATCAATTTTGTAGCTTTTCACCTCTGGTTCTTGGATGGAACTTTAAACTTGATGAATCATAATTGGCTCTGCAGGTGTTGAAGTAGTAATTGCTACACCTGGTCGTCTTATTGATATGTTGGAGTGCCAACACACTAATTTGAGGAGAGTGACTTACCTTGTGCTGGATGAGGCTGACAGAATGTTAGACATGGGATTTGAACCCCAAATCAGAAAGATTATTACTCAGGTATGCTTGTACACCGAAAAAGCTATATCATATAGTGTCATTAACAAAAGGGTGCTCGACCAATGTTATTCTGTCGATAGATATTCTCTACTCAATTTATCGTTTTTTGAGATTGTACCTTTTTTTTCATAGATTCGACCTGATAGACAGACTCTTCTTTGGAGTGCAACATGGCCACGAGAAGTTGAATCTCTTGCCAGGCAGTTTCTACGAGATCCATATAAGGTCTACTAAATTTCTTGTTTAACTTATCAGAATTGAGTATACTGTCGTTGAACAAAGCAGGAAATGTTTATTTTGTGCATTGAAAACAGTTGTTATTTTATAGGCCATTATTGGATCAGCAGATCTAAAAGCTAACCAGTCTATTAACCAAGTAATCGAAATTGTACCGTCGCCAGAGAAATACTCCAGGTTCTTATATGTATTTTTGAATAACTAGAGAAGGAACCATTTAGATATGTTTGTTATGACATGATGCTTATGCCCTTTTCTCGTTTGCTAGGCTCCTTGCACTGCTTAAACAGTTAATGGATGGGAGTAAAATCCTAATATTTGTGGAGACAAAGAGGGGGTGTGATCAAGTGACTAGACAATTGAGAATGGACGGATGGCCAGCTCTTGCTATACATGGTGACAAGAACCAATCGGAAAGGGATAGAGTCTTGTCAGAATTTAGAAGTGGAAGAAGCCCAATAATGACTGCAACTGATGTAGCAGCAAGGGGACTTGGTAGGATAAACTCCATAACAGTAGGAGAGAATTAGATTAAACCATTTCGTTTTCTCGGGGTTAAAAGATAAAAACAAAAGTCGCCTGGCTGCCACTTTCCACAGTTTCCTCTGGTGTTGGAAAAAGCATATTGAAAGAAAATGGGAGCTTTGAAGAATTTGTTTCCTGCATCCATCTCCCAGGCATGGAGCTGATTTGGTTTTTTGAGCAGCCTGGGCGACTGACACCCGCTTGCATTAATAGTGTTTAACGCCGTCAGACACACTCCTTATCCCTGCACGTTAAGGTGGGCACATTTACTTGGAAAAAATGTGGTACTCTTAGTTTCTTGATCTTGTAAGATCTGCAGTTGTAGGGATAAGGGGTTTTTGTTCTCTCTCTTCTCCTTCCTCCAGCTTTTAGAATGCCAAAATCATATACACAAACAATTTTATGTTCCTGCATTTTAGATCATATCGACCTGTCTTTGCTTTTATCTCAATTTTGTTTTTTTTTTCCTTCCTTTTTTTCTTCTTTTTGCAGATGTGAAGGACATCAAGTGTGTCGTAAACTATGATTTCCCAACTTCCTTGGAGGATTACATCCATAGGATTGGTCGAACCGGTCGTGCAGGAGCTAAAGGAATGGCCTTTACATTCTTTACAAATGACAATGCTAAGTTTGCGAGAGAGCTTATAAAGATCCTTCAAGAAGCTGGTCAGGTTGTACCTCCTAGTCTCTCTGCGCTAGTTCGATCTTCTGGTTCTGGTTTTGGAGGTGAAAATTTCTCCTCTTATTTGATAAGTCTAGCAAGTCTTTCTATTTGGTTTAATGATCTGAATCAAGATTTACCGACTTGTTCAGGTTATGGTGTGTGACGAAACTTCCGGCCAAGAGGAGGAGGAGGACGTGGTGGTGGTTTTGGAGATAAACGGTCAAGATCGACCTCAAACTTTGTGCCTCACGGTGGAAAGAGGATTTGGTAGAGAATCTCATTGTTTTGATTCTATGGTTTGTCCTAGAAAGGCTTTAGTTATGAATGATACTTTAATCAGTGTTTGTTTTTATGCTGAATATCTCTGTTGTAGAGAACAAACGTTGATTACTACATGGTCTCGATTCTTCTTTTTCATAATATTATATCTTATTAAATTGCTTGTTCTTTTCATAATTTCTCAACTAGTAAGACAATTTGTTCCCTAGTCAAACATGACAACTGTATTAAAATTCCTTATGAAAATTTGTTTTGCGGATTAGTTTTGCTTTGTGTAATTAAAAATAAATTAGACAGATTGAAAAAGTACTTCCTAGTTACTAATGTAATACCTAGAACAAGTTTTTTTTGTTGCAGACGCTCGCAAGGTTTTTTAGTGATTTGTAGTTTTGGAATCGAATATAAACCGTGTAGTAAATTATTTGTATTAGTTTTCGTGTTTGTCAAAAATAAACCATTTAAATTCGTGATTATTTCATTACTAATGCAGAAAAATATGGATAGTTATAATGTGTGTAATTATATAAGCAGTGCTGACATTAACATTTCCTACTGTGGTGGTTAAAAACTTGAGAAGAAAAGGGGCAAAGATCTTATAACCCCATTATCAAAAAATTTTAATCTCTTATATACAAACCAAATCTCTTATATACAAACCTATTAATGAAACTTGATATTCCAAATTTACCCTTAATGAAATTATCCAAATTAATTATTAAAAAAAATAAAAAATTATGCTTCTTCTCTCTCATCTCTATCTCTCTCCTCATCTCTACCTTCTCTCTCCTCTCAATCGGGTTCGGTTTCACGGGCGCCGCCGGGGGTCTCGACTTGCAACGCCGCCGGCTCCGACGTGCACCACCGCCGCCTCCGCCGCCTCTCCTGCCATTACCGTCGTTTGTTAATTTCCATAGCTTCATTATTGATTTGCCTCTTCACTTTGGGCATAAGAAGGTGGATTTTAAATTGAAATTGATAATTTTGCTTTCGTTATTTGGTAGAATCTGGATCGAATAAGACTTAAGATTGGTAAGATAGACTGGGGCTAGACTGAAACATAGAGCAATTATAGATTTAGAACTAGAATCAAGCGAACCGAATTTGAGTTGATAACAGTTTTCGCGATAGTACAACTAGTTTATTTCCGAATAGCTTTATGGCTCTCTCTTTTTATTTTTATAGTTGTCAATTTTTCAACAAAGTATA
>JAKUCM010006237.1:0-27032 GCA_023374145.1 Lepidium sativum
GAGAGAGAGAGATGCAAAATTTATTACTAGTTTAATTGTTTTCGTGTTGGAGCAAAAAGCATTTGGATCCAGGAGAACCCATGTTTCGGATTGGAAAGATAAAGCTAAAAGCTTCGACTTTTTAGGGGTTTTTTTCTTCGCTTTATTTATGTCTTGATTCATGTCTCGGGATGAAATCAATACTCTCCGTGTGTTCTCTCCTTTGTTCTTCAATTCCACCTGACCTTTTGTTTTGGATAAAGTTCTGAGCTTTGTGTCCTCTCTACTCTCTTCTGATCTCTCTTGGAAAAAAGCTGAAATCTTTTGGGGGGTCTCTAAATTAGGGTTTGTGTGAGATTATCGACTGTCTTATCCCTTTGATTGAGTGAAGAATATTGTGGATTGTAAGAGTGATTAACATCCCACGATTACAGAGGATCCGTCGCATAGATCTATCAGATCTGTTCACCGGAGGTACGCACTTCTTCATTCACTGCCCTGTTGATAAGTTAGTGTGAATTTTCGGTGATTGCGTCGCTGTGGAAAGCTGAATTGGATGTAGATTCACTAAAGATCAATAGACCATGCCTTAGAGAAGAAGACGAAGATTATCTGCTCAATCTGTAGCCGTTAAGGTGTGGAAGTAGCATAAGAATTCATGGAAGAGATTGCACCAGCAGTTGCACTAACTTTGAGTATAGCCAACACGATGTGTGACTCAGGAATCTCTTCAACTTTGGAGATTGCCGATCTGGAGAATGTTACAGATGCAGTTGACGTGCTGTGTGAACATAAAAAGCGAAGATATGTTAATGGAGAGATTGAATATATGATGAAACATGTTTCAGGAGAGCCTGAAAAGAAAATTTTATCGGAAGCGAGGAGCTTGTCTACTGCTAATGATTCTGGTGTAGCTGTCCTAGAATCAGAAGAAGATGAACCATTAGTATCTGATGCGACTATATTAAGCGAGGGTTTAATAGTTGTGGACTCAAGATCTGAGATAAGTTTGCTAGATACAACTAAAACAGATAACGGGCGAGTTCTTGCTACGGCGATTATTCTAAATGAGACAACCATAGAACAGGTTCCCACAGCAGAGGTCCTTATTACGAGTCTGAATCACGATGTGAATATGGATGTGGCAGCTTCAGAGGTGGTCATTAGGTTGCCTGAAGAAAATCATAATGTAGCAAGAGGAAGCAGAAGTGTCTATGAACTAGAGTGTATACCTCTTTGGGGCATGGTTTCAATTTGCGGTGAAAGATCTGAAATGGAGGATGCTGTTCGAGCTTTACCTCATTTTCAGAAAATACCCATCAAAATGCTCATGGGGGATCATGAAGGGATGAGCCCAAGTCTCCCATATCTCACTAGTCACTTCTTTGGTGTATATGATGGCCACGGAGGTGCTCAGGTATGCTGTAGTTTGCAAATCTTTATATTGGTTTTAGCATTAGACAATTAAATCTACTATGAACCCGAAAGATAAATGAATTTATGTTTGTTGCCATAGGTTATATTGTATATATGATAAGGGTTTGCTGGAAACGGGATTCTTTGCAGGTTGTTATGTAATATATGATGGCTTTGGTGGAAATGGGATTCTTGCAGGTTGCTAACTATTGTCATGATAGAATTCATTCGGCTTTGGTTGAAGAAATCAAACGGATTAAAGAGGAGCTGTGCAGGAGGAACACTGGCGAGGGTAGGCAGGTCCAGTGGGAGAAAGTCTTTGTAGATTGTTACCTAAAGGTCGATAATGAGGTTAAAGGGAAAATCAGCCGACCTGTTCTTGGTTCTTCTAATATGATGGCTCTTGAAGCTGTTTCCACTGAAACAGTCGGATCAACTGCTGTGGTTGCGTTGGTTTGTTCATCACATTTGATAATTGCAAACTGTGGTGATTCAAGAGCAGTTTTACTCCGAGGCAAAGACTCCATGCCTTTATCAGTTGATCACAAAGTAAACATCTTCTCTTTCCCTGAATAATAATTCAATACAATCTGAGGAAGTTTCTTATATCTCATTCATGAAATTTCTTACCCTCTCTCTGCAGCCAGATAGAGAGGATGAGTATGCAAGAATAGAGAGGGCTGGAGGAAAAGTTATACAATGGCAAGGTGCTCGTGTTTCCGGCGTTCTTGCCATGTCCAGGTCCATCGGTAAGTCAAACTCACTTTTTCTTCATCTTGTTCAGTGACAGAAATGTTAAGAGACTTATCTGGCTCAAACTTGTTGATAACATTGTTAAGAGATGACGATCATTAATACCTGTTACTGTCTCTGCAAAATCTTTAGATCTTCTTGACTCAGGTTTCAATATACATATTTTCTAGGTGATGAATATCTGGAGCCATATGTAATACCAGATCCCGAAGTGACGTTTATGCCACGAGCTAGAGAAGACGAGTGTCTTATATTGGCCAGTGATGGACTTTGGGACGTAATGAGTAACCAAGAAGCTTGCGTTTTTGCGAAGAGGCGGATTTTGGCTTGGCACAAGAAGAATGGAACATTGCCTTTAGCTGAGAGAGGTGTAGGGGAAGACCACGCTTGCCAAGCCGCGGCTGATTATCTTTGCAAACTTGCTCTTCAAAAGGGAAGCAAGGACAATATCTCTATCATAGTTGTCGACTTAAAAACTCAAAGAAAAAAGTTGAAGACAAGATCTTGAAACAGTACCGCTCGAGCTCTTGCACTGTTATAATTTTTCTCTCCTTTTTTTATATAATTTCTTCAAGTTTACATAAAAATAAGAAGTGAAATGTTGCGGGAAGAAGAATTAAGACCTTGATGATGATGATGATGCATAGCTAAAGTCCATTCCTTTTTCTCATGGACTTGATTATGTTTGTTATTTATAAGAAGAATAGAGAAGAACTGTTTTTTATATAAAAGGTAGGTGGGTATGTTGTAATATTGGATATGTGGCTGAGGGAAATGTAATTGAAGTTTATGTCACAGTAATCTTAATACTTTAATGTAATTTAGTTTTCTTCTTTATATACTTGTTGTAATGCTATTGGCCTTCTCTATTGTTCTGCAGACTTGACAGAAAAGTTAGAGTTTGATGATGAATCCAACAAAACCTAACTGATGAAAGAACCAGAGAGAGTTGCATAATGAATCATAAGGCCTTTTATTTGACAAAAATTATAAGGAAAAGTTAAGTAGTATATGTCATCAATGTAGGAACTTAACTGACGAATAGATGACAGAGTCACATAAGAGATCTAACTTGTGGGGTTAAGGTAATATAGTCTCAAACAATGTGCTGAGCCAAAGTACGGATTATGAGCTGTTTCCGAAACGCATCTCGTGTGAGGCAGGACCAAACATTCGAGTACCAGTCGGCTGGTAGCACTCAAAGCTAGGTATGTATAATATTACGTTATATATTAAAATATGGATGTCGTTACCAAAAAGTGGACGTGCCGGAGTGGTTATCGGGCATGACTAGAAATCATGTGGCCTTTGGCCGCGCAGGTTCGAATCCTGCCGTTCACGCTTTTTGTTTTATTTTAATGTTAAGAAGTGTTTTCTTCTAATCATGTAATATTTAATTTTGATATAGCTTAATTAATATTAATACCTTCTACAGAATATTTGACAGTGTAAAAATCAAAAGCATGAAATTCTGCATATAAAAAATGTAGAAATTCACGAGTAGTATTTTTTTATTTTTTTCTGGTAGTAATTATTTTATACATTTAACCAAAGCTAGTAGTTTTTTTTCCAATAATTAGATCAAGAAAATTTAATTCATTGTTTAGATCAAATTCTTAAACATTCCTTTTAATCTATTATTAAGATTATACCGACGCTATAGTGTAAAATTTGATTATTTTCTAACATGTGTTTATTTGGTTTTTATATCCATGTTGATATTTTGAATATTTTCGTGATATTGTTTTAGAAGAGACCCAAAAAAATGAAAACAATCTGAATTAGAAGAATTAGACCTGAACCAGACAAAATACTTAGTGGATCCTAAATTTGTATATTTAGAAAACCAAACTCAAATCTAAACCGAAACCAAATCAAGAACCAAATTTTGAGAGTTTTTCTATTTAATCATTTAAAATTTTTGAATTTATATATAAAAATACTTAAACCCGAACTCGATTTATACCAAACCAAAATCTATAATAAATATATACAAGTAAGTTTTACATCAAAATAACTAAAATACTGAAATAGATGAACTAAATCCGATAAAATATCAGAATAAGTCTAAATCTATGTACCCGAAAAATCAAATCAAAATCTAAACCAGAACCAAATTATAAATGGATTTGTAATCGATATATATATTATATATAATATATATATTTCAGACTTTCATTTGATTTGATTATGCTAAACCTATAATTCAGAATTTTACTTTTAATTATGATTTAAGTTATATCAAATTTTTATTAATTTAAGTTATATATATATAACCAAGCTTATCTTAATCCTACTTTTAAGAATTTGTTACAAAGTATATATAAAATTTATAACACTGTTAAAATAAAATTGTTTCCCATTGATATGGTTGAATTCCTAATACTAATCATTAGCTACAGTTATTTTTTAGTTTGAACAAATCTCCTTTTCATATTTGACCCCAGGTCCATAGACTTAGGCATGGTAACATATATTTCCTTAATCAAGAATTTTAAGAAGAGTTCTTAGTTTAAAAAAAAAAAATCTAATCTGGATTTGGAAACGTACAAATCACCGATGCCGTCCATTTTGAAGTTACAGTGGGACCCACTAGTATTCTTATCAAAGAAGAGACAAAATAATAAAAACCTTCAAAAGAAGCTTCAAGCGGAGCTCCAACCAAAACGCTTTTCAAATTCTCCACCGCAGGAATCACAGAGACACCTCAAATTCTCACCGGAGAAGAAAGGGCTTTCCTCTCCTTAGGTTTTCTTCAAATTACGTTGACTTTACACATTCCCAAGTCTCTCGTCTGCTTCAATCTCATCTGGGGTTTTTCCCCTTTGTTTTAAAATGGTATATTCAAATTACGTTTTTCTCTCCGAGATATTACGGTCTCTTTGCTATTTTTTTCCTGTTGTTTTAAAATTGATGACCCTACTTGTTTGTTTTGTTAATGTTGTTGTTGCGTTTGCTTACTCCTGTATCGAGACTCTAATTCGTGATCTATGATTGTTTGGACTTCTGCAAGATTTTGGTTTGACTATGTCTAGCTTGCTTCGAGAAGCTTGTTCTTAGTCTGAATTGTTATCTTCTCTCACTTTTGAACTTTTCCATATAGATACTGTGTGGCACTTGAACTCGTGAATACTTTTAACTATGATATTGATGTTGTTGATTGCAATGTAATGGTTTCAGGCTGCTCCAGTCATAATTGTGGGTTCACATGTATGGGTTGAAGATCCACATTTGGCATGGATAGATGGAGAAGTAACTCGAATTGATGGTGATAACATTCATGTCAAAACTAAGAAGGGGAAAACTGTAAGTTTCTATAACCTTAGACCCTTTTATTTCTACTCGATTCAATGAGTTCGTACGTGGCTTTGGCATTTGGTTGAAGGTCTGAACAGTTGAAATAAGCGAGCAGATGAATTTTGACGTCGATTGATTTCACATTTGATTGTGGAGTAGGATATTGTCACAATGCTGTTATGACCCTAGTTCAGAAGGTTTTTACTTCTGTATTTATTGTGCTTATAGTGCTCTCATCAAACCAAGTAACATAATAAATAGAGGAAAAGACCTTCAAAGGATTTTTTCTATAGTTTTAATGAATGTTAAAAGCCAAATGTATACTCAAGAGTTGCAGGCCCTTTATTTAGCAGTTATCTTGATATGTTGTGAGAGCTATTACTATTGAATCCGTTGCGGGTGATAGGTAAACATCTTAATGTGGTAATGTGTAGAGTGAGACGTAAAAGTACAATTTACGTTGACGTTGTTGCCCATAATATATTTTCATGATAACTTCTTTGCTATCAATTATAGATGTTTGCTCTTCCTTGTTACCCATGGTTCTCCTCACATATCCCCATGTCATTTGGATAACAGGTTGTGACGAATGTGTATCTTCCCAAGGATACTGAAGCTCCATCTGGAGGTGTAGATGACATGACGAAACTTTCATATTTGCATGAGCCTGGAGTCTTAGAAAACCTTGAGATAAGATATGAACTTAATGAAATTTACGTAAGATATTTTACCTTTTTTTCTTCTAATTTCTCTTACTTTTTGTAGCTGCAAAGGGAATCATTTGAAATAAGCTATTATACTATAAGTTATGTGTTACTTCTGTAGACATATACCGGAAATATCCTAATTGCAGTTAATCCATTCCAAAGGCTGCCTCATATCTATGAAACTGATATGATGGAACAATATAAGGGAGTTGCACTTGGAGAACTAAGTCCTCATGTTTTTGCAGTTGGGGATGCTGCATACAGGTGTGTGCATGTTCACATCCATCTTTTTATCATTTTTCTATCTGTTTCCTGAGATAATTCTCTGATTTTTCACGGTGTAAGATATTAGGGAAATGATTAATGAAGGAAAAAGCAATTCAATTTTGGTAAGTGGCGAAAGTGGTGCTGGTAAAACTGAGACGACAAAGATGCTTATGAGGTACCTTGCCTTTTTGGGAGGGAGGTCTGGTGTAGAAGGAAGGACAGTTGAACAGCAAGTCTTAGAGGTTTGATTGTAACTTTTCATGTTTAATGAGGATTGTCCATTTATGGTTGTATACAATTTAATGCTTGTATCCCCATTGAAATATTACAGTCCAATCCAGTTCTTGAAGCATTTGGCAATGCCAAAACTTTACGGAACAATAATTCGAGGTGCACTTCTCCCTTTCTAAATGTAGACTTATGAGATAAGTTCATTGATTATTAATTAGTTCATTACTAGGAATCTTGTTAAATGCTTGGTTACTTAAATTTTTAAACTGTTTTAATTATTCTTCTGGCTGTGCCTTGAAAAACCCATACTCATAAATATTTGGTTGTTTTCATTCTTCTTGATGGATCCCCCCTTGCAGTCGTTTTGGTAAATTTGTTGAAATTCAGTTTGACAAGAATGGAAGGATATCTGGGGCAGCTATTAGAACTTATCTGCTGGAGAGGTCCCGTGTTTGCCAAATCTCAGATCCCGAAAGGAACTACCATTGCTTTTATCTTCTTTGTGCTGCGCCACCAGAGGTAACTCATAATTATTTTCTTAATTGATACATTATGTGCATGTTCATCCCATGCCTTATCGTACCAGTTTTTCAAATATTTTCTTGGTTATTTTGGCAGGATATAAAGAAGTACAAGCTGGGAAACCCACAGTCATTCCATTATCTAAATCAGTCAAACTGTTATAAATTGGATGGTGTTGATGATGCTAGTGAGTACCTTGAAACCAGAAGAGCTATGAATGTAGTTGGAATCAGTAATGAAGAACAGGTCCTCAAATTGATTTGTTAAAAAGTTCATATGTGCGTTACTCTACTTTTATGTTAGAGTCTGACATCTAAAGTAACATTTTCAGGAGGCAATCTTCAGGGTGGTTGCCGCAATTCTTCATCTTGGTAACATTGATTTTGGAAAGGGGGAAGAGATAGATTCCTCAGTTATCAAGGATGAAAAATCCCGTAATCATCTTAATGTGGCAGCAGAGCTTCTTATGTATGTAATTCTTTTCATACTCTATTTGACACTGTTTGTCCATTTTTAATTCAGTGGATTATTTGTTGGAAAAGCTGCCTTCTATATTGTGCACTTGTTTTAACAGGTGTAACGCCCAGAGCCTAGAAGATGCTCTTATTAGGCGTGTGATGGTTACACCGGAAGAGATTATCACGAAAACTCTGGATCCTGACAATGCAATTGCGAGTAGGGATACCCTGGCCAAGACAATTTATTCTCACTTGTTTGACTGGTGAAGCTATTCAATCAAACTTCCCCTCTTCCATTTCCCGGTCTGGCATTCTTATATATTTTTCATAACACATTTTATTCTATTATATACAGGATCGTGAACAAAATTAATACTTCCATAGGGCAGGACCCAAAGTCGAAGTCAATTATTGGAGTTCTGGATATCTATGGGTTTGAAAGTTTCAAATGCAATAGGTATCTTTTTATGTAAAACATTCTTTGCTTTCACCTTTCCTTGTCATCTTCTGCTATTTGAATTGAAAACTTGCCTTTTTTTCTCTCTTCTGCAGCTTTTTAAAATTCTAAAAAGTAATAGTAGTTACATGTGAAATTTTAGTGATATTAAATGTGTGTTACATATGTTTCATATAATATGTATTAGATGTTGGAACAAAACTGCTAACCGTGGAAAGCTAGTACATTTATCTGTTATCAAAGTTGTAGTTGATCTCATGTTCGGCTTATGATACAGTTTTGAACAATTCTGCATCAACTTCACGAATGAAAAACTGCAACAGCATTTTAATCAGGTTAGTCGGTTTTATATTATTGCTTTAATTGATCAGTCCTTTCTCTTTTTTCATAAGTAGATTGGACTTATTCTGGTATCTCTCTTTTGCAGCATGTTTTCAAGATGGAGCAGGAAGTGTACACGAAAGAGGAGATCGATTGGAGTTACATAGATTTTATTGATAACCAAGATGTTCTTGATTTAATTGAAAAAGTATGTTTTCCTTTCTTTTTAGTTTAACACTTACATTTGAGTTTGTGATATCTGATTGGTTGATGATACCCATTTTAAGATTGAGTATACGAGATTTTGTTCACAGCACAATTATGTAATGCTTTCCCTATTCTTATTTCAAAACTTCCTGTGTTTGATCAGAAACCAGGAGGAATTATTTCACTTCTAGATGAAGCCTGGTATGCTTTTTCTTTCTCAGATTGACTTTTATGCCTATCTCGTTGTATTATCCTCTTATGTTTTTTGGTTGGTTCAACACAGCATGTTTCCCAAGTCCACGCATGAAACCTTCTCCCAAAAGCTGTTCCAGACGTTCAAAAATCACAAGAGATTTGCCAAACCGAAGCTCTCACGCACCGATTTTACCATATCACATTATGCAGGAGAGGTACATATGGCATCTTAATGATTTTATTTTAAATGAATCGAAGTTGAAGCTTTCTATTCTTGATGTGTTCCCCACTCTTTCAAGGTTACTTATCAATCAAACCATTTTATCGACAAGAACAAGGATTATATAGTTGCTGAACATCAAGCGCTATTTACTGCATCTAATTGTTCCTTTGTGGCGGGATTATTCCATGCGCTGCATGAAGACTCATCCCGGTCATCGAAATTTTCTTCCATTGGATCACGGTTCAAGGTATTGCATGTTAAAATGTTAAATAGACATTACCAGTTTAAAACGTAAGTTTATTGATATTACTTATCTATGTTGCAGCAACAACTTCACTCATTGATGGAATCACTGAATGGTACAGAACCTCACTACATTAGATGTATAAAGCCAAACAATGTTCTGAAACCCGGTATCTTTGAGAATTTCAACGTCATTCATCAACTTCGTTGTGGGGTAAGGATATCCTCACTCATACGAATGGATTGTGCTTAAAGCTCTTGCTAGGTCTAGAATACACTATCCCTTTTGTATTGATATAAGTTTTATTAGTGTGATAACCAACAAATTTATAAATTAGCATACTTTGTTAAATACAATTAGTATTCATTTAATGCCATGTCCTACCCATAAAATTATAACTAATTCATTTTCAGGGTGTTCTCGAGGCCATTAGGATCAGTTGTGCTGGCTATCCTACCAGGCTTGCCTTCTGTGACTTTGTCGACCGTTTTGCTCTCCTTGCTCCAGAAGTTTTGGAAGGAAAGTGAGTCATTCTAAGGTTCTTGCATCTTTATGAACACACTTTCGTTGAAACAAACATAAATGTACTAAGCAGTTGTATCATATCTCTTTTTTAACAGTTATGATTATAAAGTAGCTTGCCAAATGATTCTTGATAAGAAAGGTCTGAGGGACTACCAGGTTTGATAAGCATTTTTTCATTCTGGTTTGCTACTTCTTTCCAAGTTATTTTTCTTACAATATTCATATCGCTGTGATCTTAATCCTATGGGACCATAACCATTCCACAAGAAAGAAATCTCCATTCCATTGTTCTCCTTATCGACGGTGTCAGTATTTTGTTCAGGGATCACATACGTACCTTTACCATGTTGTTCCCAGGTAGGAAAGACAAAGATTTTTCTTCGAGCTGGTCAGATGGCTGAACTAGATGCTAGGAGAGCCGAGGTACTTGGGAATGCTGCCAGAGTCATTCAGAGGCAATTCCGCACATGCATTGCCAGAAAGAAGTTCCGTTCTATTCGCAATGCTGCAATTGTTTTGCAATCATTCCTACGAGGTACTTTCCGCCCATCAGTTGGTTTCACCACAGTGTAGGCTGTTCACTCAGATTTATAGTGCTTACTGCTTACCCTTTATTTTCTCATTGCCTTCTTTTGTTTCCATCACATGGAGCATTATCCTTTATCAACTCATTGTTTTCTGTTTGCTCATTTTTCTGCTTTTCTATTCATAGTGCTGGCTGGTCGTTTTAAGTTTGGTGTATATAATTTATTAATTGCAGGAGATATTGCCAGGATAGTACACAAACAACTGAAGATAGAAGCTGCAGCTCTAAGATGCCAGAAGAATTTCCGCCGATACATCAACAGGAAATCTTTTGTCACCACGAAATCATCTACAATCGTGTTGCAGACAGGCTTAAGGGCCATGATTGCACGTAATGAATTCAGGCTAAGAAGGACAACTAAAGCCGCCATTGTGCTTCAGGTATATCACATTTTCCTTGTGGGGAACTACATATCCTTCTTAGGACAGAATAGACAAAGTTTAGTGACTGTTCCCTTTGATGCATAAAAAATCCTTACCTCTTTAAGTTTTCAGGCTCATTGGCGTGGTCGCCAAGCATACTCATATTACACAAGACTTCAAAAGGCGGTAATAGTCACTCAATGTGCCTGGAGATGCCGCCTTGCTAGAAGAGAGCTTAGAATGTTGAAAATGGTTGGGTTCTTTGCTTTATAATTTTTCACTTCTTTCTAACACGGTGTGCATGAATTTCCTTATTCAGCTGTTTACTCCCATGTTTGTATAATTATTTTAGACTGCAAGAGAAACCGGTGCTCTTAAAGATGCTAAGGATAAATTAGAGAAGCGCGTAGAAGAGCTTACCTGGCGTTTGCAATTGGAGAAGCGATTAAGGGTAACGTAGATGTTGAATTTTGTTTTGGAAATATCCTTAGAAAACTAAATTGCAGATTGTAGTCTGCAAAGTCAGTTAGTTGCAAATTTTGGATTATATTGTTATGCTTTTACTGATGAACAGATCGATCTTGAGGAGGCAAAAGGGCAAGAAGTTACAAAGCTGCGAGAGGCCTTGCATACCATGCAGATACAATTGAAAGAAGCTAACGCAACAATCTTAAAGGAGCAGGAGGCAGCTCGAGTAGCAATTGAAGAAGCACGTTTAGTTAATCAGAAACCTGTTGTAGTTGAAGATACAAAGAGGATTGATTCTTTGAGCAACGAAATTGACAGGCTAAAGGTAAACAAATATCATAGTTAATCCAATTACCTTCAAGATGTAATTGATTGTACACCATAAATGCAGATTTGTAGTTACTTCTGCTCCATAAATGCAAATTCTGTCTTTAGAAAGTAAATGCCACTGATCTACAATCTGGACATCGTCCTAATGCAGGGGCTGTTGTCATCAGAAACACAAAAGGCAGATGAAGCAAAAGAGGCTTGTTGTAGTGCCTTGGTCCAAAACAAGGAATTAAGTAAGAAACTTGAAGAAGCTGGAAGAATAATAGATCAGCTTCAAGATTCTGTGAAGAGGTTTGTTTTCAGTTGCAAATTTGATATCAATGATGCATTTTTTTCTCCATGTGAAACCTCGCTCTTGCCTACCTTTCCTTATACAAATATTTTTCCCTTTATTATTTTTCTGGATGTCGAATATTTCTCTCTTTCATATGCACCAAAATTTAAAGGTTTCTATTTTCAACGTATCAATTTAGAGGTTCAATATTCGTATCAGATACTGCATTTAGTTCCCATTTTTTCGCTAAAATAAGAAGACTAACCAAATCTTACCGGTCGTTTGAATTAGATTCCAAGAAACGGTCTCTAACCTGGAGTCAGAGAATAAAATATTCCGGCAACAAACTCTTGCAGTATCACCGACTACTAGAGCTTTGGCCTTAAGACCAAAAACTACTATATACCAGGTACCGGTGGACACTGGATATTTCTTTGCATCGAGCTTCGCGTCCATGTATATGACCTTTGTATTTATTCGGAATTGCAGAGAACTCCCGAGAAGGATACTTTCTCTTATGGTGAAACAAAACAAATTCAGGTATGTTGATGAACAATAGAAGCCCTTTTATCTGATTACCAATTGCAGTGACGGAGATTGATACTTGATATTTTGCTCCAGGAACCTGAAACTGAGGATAGGCCCCAGAAATCACTTAACCAGAGACAGCAGGTAAATTATCACTTCGAAGCCTTGCCTTATATTACATTTGTGAAGCCAATATGCTGTTTTGTGTCAATATTGCATTGTACAAACTCGTTATATGCGGTTTTTCATCTTACAGGAAAATCAAGAGCTACTACTGAAGTCTATTTCCGAAGATATAGGGTTTTCTGAAGGAAAACCTGTTGCTGCATGTCTGATATACAAGTGTCTTATACACTGGAGATCTTTTGAAGTGGAAAGAACCAGTATATTTAATCGTATAATCGAGACAATAGCATCTGCAATCGAGGTAGTTATAATGTTCTTTCATACCTATGCAAATGTTCATTCCTGCTCCATGGGTGGTTTCATGCTAAGTATTACATCTTTGCAGATGCAAGAAAATAGCGATGTCCTATGCTATTGGTTATCCAATTCCGCGACACTATTAATTTTGCTTCAACGCACTCTGAAAAGCGATGGTACAGGGCGCATAACTCCCGCCAGACGTCGAGCGTCTCCATCTTTGTTTGGACGAGTATCTCAGGTGGTCAGAAATGTTTACCCATCTCTCTATAACAGTTTAATTCCATTACCTCAATTTTCTCATGGATTTAATTGCATAATAGAGTCTCCGAGGTAGTCCACAAAGTGCTGGATTCCCATTCATGAATGGTAGAGTGATTGGTGGTGGGCTAGACGAACTACGACAAGTTGAAGCTACATATCCTGCTTTACTTTTCAAGCAGCAGCTCACTGCTTTCCTAGAAAAGATATATGGAATGATCCGAGACAAGATGAAGAAAGAGATTGCTCCTCTTCTTGCCTCTTGCATTCAGGTAGGATTTCTTATTATGTTCCTTTCCTCTCACAGGTTATAATCTTTGTTGTACTATTGTGGTATTAGACCTCCTGAGTATGGTTTGTGTTATTTGGTTTGATGGAAACAGGCACCAAGGACATCACGTTCTGGTTTAGTAAAGGGACGTTCACAAAATAATTTTGTTGCTCAAAAAGCGCTGATTGCTCATTGGCAAAGCATTGTCACATGTCTGAACGGCCACTTGAGGACTATGAAGGCCAATTATGTGAGTATAACAATTTTTCATAATATGTGTTTATTTCGGACTTTCTTTTGTATTTTTCCTCACAAATTATGAATATTTCCAAAACTGCAGGTGCCTTCAATGCTAATATCTAAACTGTTCGGACAGATATTTTCATTTATCAATGTTCAGTTGTTTAACAGGTACATCTCCTATTGTTACATAGTCCACTTAAGATTTCATTTACATTTAACTATCTTGTCTATATATAGAACATATACACTTATGATTTCTCCCTTATTATCAATCATGTAGCCTTCTTTTGAGACGTGAGTGCTGCTCATTTAGCAATGGAGAGTATGTAAAAACCGGGCTTGCAGAGCTGGAACAATGGTGCCATGATGCAACTGAGGAGGTAGATGTTTCAAATCCTCTCCATACTTTCTGGACTGTTGCTTACTAAACGATGAATTATGGTTATAGTTTATTGGTTCGGCTTGGGATGAATTGAAGCACATCAGACAAGCTGTTGGCTTCTTGGTTATACATCAGAAGCCTAAGAAGAGCTTAAAAGAGATAACTACCGAACTTTGTCCGGTTAGTCCATATTGAATCTGTCTCTTCATCTGTCACTTCAGTAGATCTAAACGGAACTTCTTGTTTCTCTGAAGGCGCTTAGCATACAGCAACTGTACAGGATCAGTATTACGTATTGGGACGAAAAATATAGTACACGTAGCGCATCATCAGAGGCAAGTTTACTTCGGTTTGCATTCTCATCTAATTGATAGATCCGCTCGAGCAAACCCTGATTTATGTTTTAAGAAAACTCAAGATTATTGAGACAAAAATAAGAAATTCAGATAGAAGAGTTAAGTATGTTCCTTCAAATTCGCTTGACACAGTACTACTGATGCAGGTTATAGCAAGCATGCGGCTTATGATGACAGAGGGACCAAACAGTGCTATCAGCAATTCGTTTCTACTAGATGACGACTCAAGGTAAACCCCAAAACAAACGCTTAGGATTCACTTTAGAAAATTATAAATTTTCATAAATTCTGTGTCTTGCCATGATTGGTTTGCAGCATCCCATTCTCGCTTGAGGACATCTCAAAATCAATGCAAAACCTTGAGGTTCCAGAGGTCGATCCTCCTCCATTGATTCGCCAAAACTCAAACTTCACGTTCTTATTGGAAAGGTCAAGTTGAGTTTTCAGACTGAAGTAGTCACTTCTACCCGATCGATCACTAGGACATTTTCAGATTAGGAGATCAGTATTGTGCGTTTAAAACAAATCCTGTGCATAGGCCTATCTTAGCCAGTGGCTTTCTGGTATTATCTTACTAGTATTAAGGGTATAATGGGTAGAAATATTGCTACTGTTATTTGTGACCCATTCATATTTTTCAGATTGCTGGGCCGTTGTTTTTTAGGCCCATTAATTTTCCTTCGTCTTATATATTTTCAAATCTATATTAGTAAATTATGTACCCGCGTCTTCTCTACCCGAAAATAGCGGGACCGGAACTACGGTCGGTAACAGTTGTATAAAGCCTTCTTGTCTTCTCCACTTCACCGGCAAAGAACAGAGCTTGAGGTGAGATATCTAGCTGTGGCTGACAGAGAGAGGGTGAATATTTCTCTGTTCAAGTCAACTTATAGGTTCTGTTTTCAATTTACTCAGAGATACTAACATATCAGATTGGTGTTAGGTCCAAGTCTAAAACACTGTACATGCACAAAATGTAACTCCGATTTTGTGACAGAGAAGCACGTTTAGGGAACATTCTGTTCCTTTAGTAAGGGTGCTTTGAGTTATTTGAAAGCAACGAAGATGTCAGCTTCTGCTTTAAGTTAACCTTAACCAGTCTTCAGACCCGCATGATATATGCAACATCGTAATGGTGTGTCTGAATCTGGATTACTTTTACTAACTATGAAACGAGCAACAAGCATAGATTTACATTTAACACTCCGATCTAATCACTGACTTTACACATGATGATTTGTGATATAAAAGACAAAAGACATGCAACGAGTTAAAGCTTTTAGGTTTTTGCTCCGTAAGTGATATCTGGATAACATAGCGTGAAACTAACGAAGAAGAAAACTACCAGCCAAGGATGACTTCCCTATTTGTGGGAACATACATAGCACCAGATTCCATTGTCTCAGATATGGACAGGGAAATGGTGCACGTTCCCACCTCCATGCATGTCATTTGATTGACCATGAACATACATTGTTGGGTTTGTCTGAGATGGGAAATTTGATATCTGAAACTCAGAGTGTTCAACAAGAACGATACCGTCAGAAGCAGAGGTTATGCCGGAACCACAAGTGGTTGAACAACCACGGTCCTTGCTGTTTTGCAGCTGCTGAGACATGAATGTTGAGATGTTTCCCTTTGTGTGTTGCTGCTGGATTGGCATACTGTGTTTTGGCTCAGTAGATTCTTGAAGCTTTTTGGTGTTTAGAAATCTTCCACCAGATCCTCTAGGTCGTTTAAGAGCGTGAACATGCCGAGATTCATGAAGATACGGCTGTATGGTATTGACAATCAGTACTGTTCTGTTACTAAACCAAAAGGAACTAGCAAAACTCTGATACTAAATACCTTACGAGTTTTGGTTAATTTGTTTTGAGCCTCTAGCTGTGCACGTTGCTGCCTCCTCCTCATAATTGCATGGAATTGCTTTGCATTAACAAAGACGGGCTCATTTTCTATAAGGTTCAATGGTAGCGGAACTCGACACACCATTTGGGGATTCCATATCTGAAGAAAGTTTATAAGAAAAATGAAACCTTAGATAGAGAGATCAACTGCAAGAACGATCCACCATTTAAGCATGGATCTCTTTCCATTGCTGTCTAGAACTGCTTCACAGCATTATTACAAGTTCACCTCAAGTAAATATAGTTTCAGCACTGATATCTTCTTTGTCACATGACTCACATGTAATCAAGGAGAATATATACTTACTGTTGACTGTGGTAAGTAAGCCGCAGGAATCAAACCACCAATATATGGATTGGCATAGTGAAGCGAGGAGTTAGCCTGAAACCAGAGTATAACACGACATATTAGTCAACAATCACAAGTACTGCTTATCGTTACTAATAGTAGTGGATCTCCAGTTACGTCGGAAGAAGCAAAATGAATATCTGAGATTCCTGTTGTCGAGGAGCCTGATTTAACATTATTTGCAAATCCCTTCCTTATAGTTTCTTCATAACCTCTACAATCATCTGAAGCAAAGAGAGAGAGAGAAAATGATATTTTCAGGCAACGGAAACTAAAGATCACGCCTAACATCAAGCCACTTAAACATAAAGGATCATATTGTCTTGTCTTCAACACATGTTGTCAACAATAATAAGAACTGACTAGTACCCCGCAAATTCTGTGAAACGGACCTGATTGTGCTGAAAATGAGATCTGTCTCGAGGGGTTATCATTGCGGCTACTCGCAACTTCAGTAGAAGATTGACCAGTGGACTGACTTGAAGATGAATCCATGTCCTGGAAACTGATTTTCTTTGTGTTGAGAAGACGTTCTGATCTTGAATCCAACTTCACACTCTTTGATTCAGTCAACATTTGATTCAGTTAGAGGTCCCCAAGTCTTATCCATGTGAGTCAGGCAACAGTTAGCTTACTGGTTACAACAAGATGAACAGTCATCAATACTCTATCATTCATCTATTGATCTAAAGATAAGATTGTTGAGGAAGATAAAACTTATATACACGAGGGAAGATCGATACTTGTGATCGGTTCAAAAAGCTCCAGAATCAAACAAAAAATTGGACGAGCGCAAATGATTAGCCGGAAAACAGCAATTTTCCGACCAATTCAAACCCGTTACTTTCGTCCAAAAAGGCGTTGACTTGGGAAGATTTTTCCAGAATTTTCCGAATCAACACATAACAGTCGCTCGCAAGCCACCAAACAGAACAAAATCGAAAGATAGATATAGAGGAATGATAGACCTTAAGGATTAAACGAAGAGACGAAGAACAGTGGCTCAGGAATGTTTCCGCATGTCTCTTTTACATCATCAGAAAAATAAACCGGTTTCGTCTTGCTTTTCTCTGAGATTACTCAAGAGTGTGTTTATGTCTTCTGATTCTTCGTTTCCGTCTCTTACCTTGCCACAAAACACACCATCTCTATCTGCAACACCACCTTCATTAATATCTTTTAGTGCTTAATTAATCTCAATCACATTTATTAATACTACTTCTTTTTTTTTTCACTCCCTCTCCTCTACAAAGTAAACACTAATCTAGTTATTTGCACTTCCCTTAAAATATAGAACCAAAAAAAAAGCACTTCTTAAAAATAATAATTCAATCCATATATTTAAATTAAAAATCGATAAAAATTTCTAAATTTTATTTGAATTTATAAATTTTGAATTTACTAAAAATATAAAAAAAATAGGCTCTCAAACAAAAGAAATCAAATTAAAGTTTTTAGAAAGGAAAATTGTAACACCCGCATTCTGGATGATTTCAGGTAAGTCCATGAAACATGTAGAATGGTCGAAAAGAGTTGATCCGAGTTAATAAGTGGTCGATGAAATTTGAACGATTAAGTAACTTAGCCAAAACCAAGCTAAGTAGCTCTATAAGCGCTTAGTTGCGTAAGCAGGTATGTGTTGGAACTACGTATTCAGATGTATAAGCAAGTCCAAATAAAAAGCATATAGGTATGTAATCAAGTAGTTGCGTGAATAAGTATGAGTTGAGTGAAGCAGGTAGATGCCGAGGTATTATGTGGCAAGTCAAAAATTGACCAAGCAAGTGACGTGTAATCCACCAAGAAAACCTCTTGGGTGAAGTTTCTTAAGGAAACCAACAGTAAAGGAAGTTTGGTTGGTTTGGCCCTATAAATAGGTTTTGTTCACCTTTATCTTTGGATCATAGCTAAAAAGATAGAGAGAATAAAATGAATGATCTATAAGTATCAGTCTATATTAGGAAGTGTTTGGCTGTGATCGAGAGTATAGCGAGTGAAAGTGATCCGTGGTTGACCAAGGTAACATCAAGAGGTGTCAGAATCAAGTAGGTAAAAGTGAGTAGTTGGTCATGGGTCAGCTATGATCATTTTCATGCGTGTATGTGTTTAAATATGTTGATTACGATAAATGATTGTCATAGTATGGTTGAGTTCGGTCAATGGATGGTTCTGGCGGTAAAATCGGAGGGTTCGGATGTGTGTTTGACAATTGGATTGTAGCAGGGTACACATGAACTACTGATAGATGTCCGGCAGTACCAAATGTCTAGTTGAGCCGAATAGATGTTAAGTTATGCATTGTGATTGCGTGATAGATTAATGAGTGACTGATTGTGATTATCGTTAAACCGACAGAATGATTTGTTCACTAAGCATGATGCGCTTATGTATTTCTTATGAATGGATATAAGATAGCAAATGTGCGGACTAAGGCGATGTAGAAAGGAGATGGTTTAGGAAATGGGTGGATCGGTTAACTATGTTGTAATAACTTGTATAGCGAATCCATTTTGTACTAAATCCATTTCACTAAGTTAAATGGATAAGTTTATGTGTAAAGTGGGTTTATCTATCTAAGCAAGTGCATGAAGAGAACCCTATCTGATAAGTAAACGGTCTAAATATATTAATATGAAGTTTACTATTGACTAAGTGGTTGTGGGTTGGAGTGATTTAGTTGATACATTTTCGTGGACGCTTAGCGTTGATTTCTTGGGGTGTCACGAAAATCTCATTAAAAAACTTCCAAAGTAATGTTTACCTTAAACTGTTTTCGAATATTAATTTTTAAAGAAACTCACTTGTCAGAATTTGAATTATTTGAAACGTAATTTTAGTGAATATTTTTGTTATATTCATCCAATTGTTGTTAAGTTTTATATATCACGTATAATTTGTGAAACCGCGATACTTGAAAATCATTTCTACTGTAAGCAGTATAATCTTAAAAGTGAAGCATCAAATCCAGTTATAATTTTACAAATTGCAAAGTAATAGAGTAATTTAGCGAAAGTTAAACTTTAGATGATTTTGACAAAGAATGTCAGTTTGAAGATTAAAATTAGAATACAATTTAGGTTAAAAGTTTTTGATGTAAATTAAAAATTTTGAAAGTTTAAATTGTGAATGATTTTGTGGTATTTTCCCATTTTAAAATAAAAAATATACTTTCACATGAAATTCTTCTTTTCCCCATTATTATCAGTCCAAAAAGAACTAAAAAAAAGTTGGTGGTAAAATAATAGTAGGGTTCTCTATCGACACGTAACCTCTTCCAAGAAAATGACCTTCTTTAGTGCAAGTCAAGCAAAGAATGAAGAGTAGTTATTTAAAACTTTGGAACAATTACAAACACATAACATTTCTGCTAATCTGCTACTTAATCTTTCTTTTTTTATAATTTATAAAATTATTTTGTCCGATTGTTAATGTCTTGGACCATGTCAGTAATCTAGCTCCTAATCTTAGTTAACAAAGATTACATGTGTGTGAATGTCGTTTTGTGACCCTACTATGTTAACCACAAACTTCCAAACTGTTAATTGTTTGTCTAGATTTGGGAAACAAGAACAACCTTACATTATTTGTAATTATTCGTGGAGATAATGTTGTTAGAACTTCTTTTTTTACACTTATTAGTGGAGTGAAGATTACAATTTCGGATCGATAGCACAAAGCCAGTTTTTTGCAAATAATATATTTATTTTTATTATCAATCAATATTTTGTTTGAAAATGTATTTGAAAGCAATGTAAGGTGTTTGAACGATTGTTTTTACAAAATAAGTGTTTGGAGATGTTTGTCGTTTGTATCAGAAAAATTTACTAACATTTATCTAATTTACTAATTGTACAGTCTTATTGATTAATCTTAACTTTGTACAAATTTTTTGCCAACTATATTTTTAAGTGACATTTGATTAAAACGGTATTACTAATCGGATACTTAAATGTATTTGATTATAACTCTAAAAAATGTAATACAAGTGTAACATATTTTTCATTATAAATGAGTCAAAATCCTCTTTGCAAATGAAAAAGTCAGCTTTATAATTTTCTGTAATCCTATATGTTGCTGATGTGAGCTCATACGAAGGAAGAAAATATTGTACTATTATAACATGCACTCATCACATTTATTCCGTTGGTTTATCATCAACCGTCACCGACCAATCCGCACTTTTAGGATTACACAAATCACATTTACATCACTAAGAAAAGATTTAACAATTTGTTCATTCACTATCCAAGTACATAACTAGAATAAATCTAATGTAGAAATTTAAAAAAACAATAAAAAGTCACCATATTTATATATAATAATCAAAAATTCATAGAAAAGTGCATTACATCGTCTCATCAACATCAAACATAAGTACATAACACGTAAAAACGATGTGGAGGTTGATGTTCTTCTTCTAGGCGTCTAAGACCCGTTCAGTTTTCATGACTTTTAAAGTAATTTCTCAACATTTTCTTAGAAACTTTCTCACTCGTTTTGTTGATAAAATGAGATCCATATGTTATTTTATAATCTTCCAAAGTTTGATAGCAAAACCAATGTTTCATTTTGATTCAGTCCAATGTATTCTTCTTCAACAACTCTACAAAAATTTGATGTCTTTCTGAGTTTCAGAGGCAAAGACACTCGAAAGATCTTTGTTAGTTTTCTCTACAAAGAATTGATTCGATTGAGTATTCGAACATTCAAAGACGATATTGAACTCAAGAGTGGCCGTAGGATTTCTTCAGATCTCTTACTTGCAATCGAAGAATCCAAAATCGCTGTTGTGATTGTCTCTAAGAAGTACCCTGCATCTCCTTGGTGTCTCCAAGAGCTTGTTAAGATTATGGATGTTGAGAAAAAGGGTTCACTCATCGTTATGCCAATCTTTTACAACGTTGAGCCTTCACATGTGAGGAGACAAATCGAAAGAGTAGCTGAACAGTTTAGCAAACATGAACAGAGGGAAGATCATGAGACTGTTGTGTCATGGAGACAAGCACTCACTAATTTGGCTAGTATCTCTGGTCATTGTTCTCGTGATTGGTACTTTTCATATCTTGTTGATAACTTTCACAATCTTAACTTTGGTTGATTTCGTTGAATTGATTCATACTCTCTCTGTTTTCAGGGAAGATGACTCGAAGCTTGTGGATGAAATTATTAAGAGGATTTCTGATATGCTGTTATTGTCTGCAACACCACAAAGTGAATTTGGATTTGATGCACATATGAAAGAGTTGTATCCATTGTTGGATTTGAATTCTAATGAAGGTGTGAGATTGATTGGAATTTGGGCAAGAGGAGGTAATGGAAGATCAGCTTTAGCTAGATTAGTTTATCAGAAGATCTATAAAAAGTTCCAAAGCCATTGTTTTCTCGAAAACGTTAAAGAAATTCCTCATAGTGGTCAAATGTCGAAGTTAAGAGACGAGTTTCAGATCAGAATTCGAGGAAGTTACTTGACAATGAAGACCTCTGGTTTGCTTACCAATCAGAAAGTTCTACTTGTGGCTAATAACGTCAATAAACTCAAACAGTTAGATGCTCTTGCAGAAGATTTTAGCTGTTTTGGTCCAGGTAGCATAGTGATCATAACAACACCGGATAAACAACTTCTAGTTTCCTTTGGGATAAAAGTTGTGTATGAAGTTGAGTGTTTGAGTTGCTTTGAAGTTCGTCAACTCTTTCGTCAAATGCCCTTTAGAGAGAGAGATCTTTGTGTTAGTTCTGAGTCGTCTTCTTCACCGTTTTCAGGGACTGACTCTTCTTAAATGGTAACTCTGTTTCTGGTCTTGGAACTGTTAGACTTGTCTACTTAACCCTTAAAACTACTCTGTAGATTTAAGATTTTCAAAGATTTGGCTTAAGATTATAAAAGTTTGTCATTTTGCTAGTGTACAAAGAAGTAATCCAACAGAATGGCACAAGAAGTTCTGGTTGTTTTGATTTTGAGGTTCTCTATCCTGAAATATAGAAGAATACGAGAGTCCTGTCTCTGGCCCAATATTTTTTTTTGTATCTCTTTAGAAAATTCAGCAGATTGTATCAGTTGTATAAATTGCTGTCCAAGAATTGAGGGCATGTGTGCTTGACTTTGTTATTGCTGTGGTATAAACTCTGTCTGCTCTGTTTAAGGACTTTCTTGCAATACAAGTAAGTAACAAAAGGTATCAATGAATGGGCCAGAGAGGCCCATGGCAATCATAATCCAAACATAAACATAGAAGTAGCTTCTAGTCCAAACTACATACAATTGTTGTAGTTTGGTCAACACTATAAATCATTGTTAAATGGTAGGAGTAGTAATTTATGTAGATAAAGTTTTCTAAAAAAGCAAAAAAGAAAGCAACTTTAGTCATTTGAGTTAGAAAACCAGCACTCCCTAGTGTAGTAGCTAATGAGCAGTACACTTTGGACCTACTCATGACTTTATTGCATTATCCCTTTTTTGGTAATATTTATTTTTTAATTAGATCACGCGAACACATATTATTTTAGAATTATTTTCCTCATGACATATTAAAACTTTAAATCACAAATCAAACAATACAAAACCAACATCGGCCACACACAAGTATGGCTATTAGCCTTACCTAACTGTCCACAAGTAAAGTCTACTTTTACTATTTTATAACCAGCAAATACCAAAGTGGCTTTTCTTTATCTATCTAAGTTTTTCTTCTATACAAAGAGTGCTATAATTCACTACAAAATTTCAACAACATATTGTTGTTTTATTGTATTTCTAATATCAAAAGTCAACAAATTTAAGTGTATTTCATATTGATGTACTTTAAAGGTGGAAGATTGACTAAAACTTTAGATGATTTTTTTTCTTACAGAATTTAATGACAAAATTTTATCTATAGTCTAAATTTTAAATATATATCATATGAAATTATGTGTTTATTTGAAGTTTCTATTGACGTGAAATCGAAATTTTAAACCCTATACAGAATTATTCATCGAATTGTGATGGAAAAATATGGAAATGTGAAAATGAATTATAGGAAGCACGATTTCTGTTGTATGTATTCATTAAAGGTAAAATATGGTGTAGACCAAAAGTTTGAATTTCTTGTTACTATATTTTATTAGGTATATAGGTTTGAAATTTGATTTCTATTGTTACGATATTTGGGGACATTTGATAAAAGATATTTTGTAACTACAGAACTTCAATAAAGTCTACTTATTTACTGACGTATTATACAAATTATTTATTTATTTTGTCAATACACAGAATTAAACGTAAGAAATAATTATAAAGAAGGAAATTAAGAAGTATCATGCTTATAATGATGAGCTGTCTTTTCATAATCTCAATTTGATTCAAAACGGTAGAAATCGACAAAGAAGGTCTGTGAAGAAGAAGAAGAAGAAGAAGAAGAAGAAGAAGAAGAAGAAGACGAAGAAGACGGGAAAACCAAAAATTTACGCAGAAGCAACAAAAGTCTTAAGCTTTTGTTTTTTTTTTCTTCCATTTGATCAACCACCGTGAAAATTACTTTTAGATTTTTTCTTCATGTGAAGCTCTTCAATCGAAGAAGAAGACAATTGTCGTTAAATGCTTGGCTTTCGTTTCGGCTCTTCTTCACGACAGCTCTAGGTGATGATCATATTCGCTCTTCTATTCAATGATATCGTTTCGAATCTTTTCAAAAGCTTCACTCTTTATTTTCCTAATGTACTTTTTGTTGGGTTGTTGAACTAGGGTTCTTCTGGGTTGTAACTGTTTTGCTGAATTTCTTTTCTTTATAGAAATTGAGTTTTTTCAAACAAAACCTTGTCGATTACAAATCAATTGTATTCGAAAGTAGATCTGATCGGTCTCAATTGGGTCTGTAATAGTGTATCAATTCACCACTGGTTCAGAGTTCATCAGTGATTACAGAAATTTGAATATTACTATTAAATTTACTACCTTTTTCTTTATGATGGTATCAGTTCGTAATTTTTGTATTGAATCAAGATCTCTGAGACATAGTACACCTATATTTAATGCAAATGGACTCAAAAATTTATAGGAAGATCAGTTCTTTGATGGGATGGGACACCAAATCACTAAGGGTTATGATGCTACCAAATACTAGGACGTCTTATCTTAAGAATACATACCATGGCATCTTCTGGACTGGGAAATGGAGTGGGCAGTTCGAGATCTGTAAAAGGCTTAAAGAGTTCTACTAGTTCAGTCGATTGGTTGACGAGAGATTTGGCTGAGACGAGGATAAGGGACAAAGTAGAGACCGATGATGAGAGAGTAAGTATTGTATTCCTTGATGTTTATTCAACTGTTATTAGCTTGAGTTCCCTACCACGAGCTTAGATTTGTTGTAAATTAGGTTACAGTGTCTGAGGTTTGTGTTACGTTGCAGGATAGTGAACCAGATATTATTGATGGGGCTGGTACTGAACCTGGACATGTGATTAGAACCACAGTCCGTGGTCGAAACGGCCAATCAAGACAGGTTGGATAGTTACGAATGATTGTATGTGTTAATTGGTAAGGTAGATATCTACCCGTTTCTCATGTAAATATTTATTTGGATTGCCAGACAGTTAGTTATATTTCAGAACATGTTGTCGGTACTGGTTCCTTTGGCATGGTTTTCCAAGTAAGTTAATATAACATCTATGATGTTCTTCTATTGATTTGGATTCATTGCCCCCACATTTATGTTTCCTTCTGGTAGGCCAAATGTAGGGAAACTGGGGAGGTTGTTGCCATCAAGAAGGTTCTACAAGACAAGCGCTACAAGAACAGGGAGCTACAAATAATGCAGATGTTAGACCATCCGAATGTCGTTGCTTTAAAGCATAGCTTCTACTCAAGAACAGAAAATGAAGAGGTTTATTTAAATCTTGTCCTTGAATTTGTGCCCGAGACCGTCAATCGTGTTGCAAGAAGTTACAGTCGGACAAACCAGCTGATGCCGTTGATATACGTTAAACTCTACACCTATCAGGTAACTATTTTCATGCTTTTGAAAGTATATTGAATTTGTAACTGCATGTGAGACTGATTATTTGCTGAACATTTTCCAGAGATTTTTGACAAGTTTCTGCTAATAATTACAGATATGCAGGGCGCTTGCTTACATTCATAATGGCTTTGGTCTTTGTCACCGTGATATTAAACCTCAAAACCTGCTAGTAAGTTCCATTTGTGTCTCCCTATTTTTGTCTGAACTGAACTGCACCTAATATAAAGATCTATTTAAAAGAATTTTTTATAAAAAGTAATTTGCGGTTATATCTGACTTTACAGATGTTTTTTTGCAGGTGAACCCACACACGCATCAGTTAAAAGTCTGTGATTTCGGGAGCGCAAAAGTGTTGGTAAGGTTTATTGACTTAGTATTTGACGAAACCCACTCTAGTGGTATAACATGTGCTCGTTCTCCATAGGTAAAAGGTGAACCCAATGTTTCTTATATCTGTTCAAGATACTATCGTGCTCCAGAGCTCATTTTTGGTGCCAGTGAATACACAACTGCAATCGATATATGGTCCACTGGTTGTGTTATGGCCGAACTGCTTCTTGGACAGGTTCAAGCACATCTATTGCATAAGCTATATGTTTTTATGTTATTCATTTAGTTTCTTCCTTCTCTTACTTTCTTGTGCCCTTGCGTTAATTTGTTGTACAGCCTCTGTTTCCTGGTGAGAGCGGAGTCGATCAGCTTGTTGAAATCATTAAGGTAGCCTTTTATTAATACGGGAGTATCAAGTGTATGGTACACTGTACACGTTGTCAAGTTAATATCAGAATGACTACAAGGCTTCTGGATCACAATTGGTTATGTATATTGTTGAGTTCGTCGTATTCAGCAGCATAAAGAAGGCAATAAAGTTTGGATTGCTCAGTTTAATTTCGAGGAAACCTTATTTTTATTATTTGTGTGCTTTTACGTCTGCAGGTTTTAGGTACACCAACAAGGGAGGAAATCAAGTGTATGAATCCAAACTATACAGAATTTAAGTTTCCCCAGATTAAACCTCATCCATGGCATAAGGTATGCTTCTAGTGTTATTTCTTATCACCAACCAGGATTTTCCTTTAATCAGTGGTTTTGTTGGGTAATGCATTTTTTCAAAAGAGGTGTTCTGGTTTATGTGATGGTTTCAAGTATAAATTATACAAGAATGTGGATCAACAATTAATTTCATGTGTTTTTCTTCCTCTGCCTTACAAAACTGTCTATGGTTGCTTTCGAGAAGCTTTGACTTTATAAAAGTGTATTTGTGGGTTTTTAACCAAAGCCAATCTCTGTAGTGTTAATGAGTAATGGAATAGACATAAGGAGGGGCATGACTCTTATGAAAATACATAAACTGCAACTCCTAAGACTGTCAAATGAGGCATTACCTTTGTTGTAGAGTATAATTGGCTTCATCATTATTGCTCGTTAAGCTTCGCTTCTCACTGAGTCCTTAATTACTGCATGAATAATCCACTTGTGCTTATCATCTCTCTCTTT
>JAKUCM010006238.1:0-23655 GCA_023374145.1 Lepidium sativum
CACCAACGCCCTATATTTTACTCTGATTATAGTATCAGCAAATTCATTTTATTTATTAGTAGCAAGTAAGTCAAAACTTGGTCAAACTTGAAATGTAAACATAAGCACGAATATTATAATAGACAGGTAAAAATCACTCCATCAATCAACCACCTCCTCTTATATATTTGTATTCAATTGTTTCATTATTTGGGACTATATTTTCCTACATTACACTAAAGGTTTTACTGATAAAATTCTAAAATCTTACAAATGACTCACATATCTAATTTAGTTCACCATACTTTCTCTCACCAAGCCATCATGAAACCAGAGATAGCTGTTTCAATATCATGTATGAATTAAGAATGTCTACCTGAAACAAAAATCTGTGGATTGAATTGACAACATTTTGATGTCCTGAAAAAGCAATACCCGACTAAATTTGTACGGGATTACATTAGCTTAAAATGAACCACACGTTTTTTTTTTTTTTTTTTTTTGTCTTTGACAATCTTATAAAAAGCCTTTAAAAATGGCCAATCAAAGTTCCGTACAATCAATTATAACTTGTCTCGCGTACAAACTTGGCGAGAGTCAACCTTATAATTGAGAGTGCAAGGAATAACCGAAAGTGAAAAAGATGTAAACAGAGCATGTAACTGTATGAAGTCCTCCTGGAAAGGGAGAAAAGCAGGCCAATTCTCCGGCCTAGAGAAAACCTCAATCACAGTCTCACAGTCCGTAGACATCTTAACATCTAAGACTTGGATAGCTAGCAGTGATTCCATGGCCCAAATAACAGCTTCAACCTCTGCATGTAATGCGGATAAACTTCTGTTGACTCCT
Organism: Lepidium sativum; assembly: GCA_023374145.1. Lineage (NCBI taxonomy): Eukaryota > Viridiplantae > Streptophyta > Magnoliopsida > Brassicales > Brassicaceae > Lepidium > Lepidium sativum. The sequence continues at coordinate 829 of JAKUCM010006238.1, forward strand.
CGAGCACTCCGAGCAACTACCCTCTACCGAATCTGGAAAACTGAACCAGCCTAAACCCGTTTTCTGGACCGTCATCTTCCAGGAGGCGTCCACCAAACATCTGAAACCCGTGAAGCCTGAATTGGTTGTAGTAGGGAAAATTCAAGTGGATTTATGTGTCCCGGTATAGCCCGTGTGTCTGGACCACTGAATCGATGGTCGTAGCCGAATCACTGACCATTCCCCCATATTCCGCCATTGACAGAGAGATGATTCTACCGGGGTCAGGAACGATGTTCGAGAAACAAAAATCGTTCATGGCTTTCCATATATTCCATATTAACCATGCAAAATAGTGATAATTATTACCTTCTGTTAATCTCCAAAACAAATAGTCCAAATTATACCAAATCGATTCCCCCCAGAAATAAATTTATCGCCGATGGGATATCGGACAGTGCTCACGTCTGCAGCGCCAAATGACACTAGAAGAGAACATGGTTAATAGACTCAATCTCTGCCTCGCACTGTGAACAATCGATAGGACAATTAATACCCCGATGCTTTAGATTCTGGTCGACAGCCACATTGTCAGATAGAATTTGCCATAAAAAATGTTGAATTTTATTTGGGGCGCTAAGCTTCCACACCTTGGTGTATAATGCCTTAAAATTTGGTCATGTTAATTCGACTGCTACCTGCGACATGGTCTCCTCCGCAAGATATCCTGACTTGACCGAATATCGATCAGTCTTGGTAAAATGCCAACCCCAATAATCAGGCCGTTGTCGTCGTGATATAGGGATACCTAATATTAGTTGAACATCAACATGATTAAAATATTGGCGAACCAAAATTTCCTTCCAAGAACCCGCCTGGTGGTCAATAAATTGGTCTACTGTAAGGTTAGGGTATAAAGAAAACGTTTGTTGTAGTGCCGAACGGGGTATACTGTCTGGGATCCATGGGTCATTTCAAACCCTTATTGTCTTCCCATCCACTATTCTCCAAATTGCACATTTTAAAACCAAAGATCGTGCATATAGTATGCTCCACCAACCATAGGACGAATTAGCCCTCAATTTTGCCATCAACGGACATGTATTCTGAAAGTAACAACCTCTCAAACCTCGTGGCAACATCGATTCTGGAGAATCCAGAAGGCGCCACAACTGTTTTGCTAACAAAGCAGAATTAAAATCCTCCAGCACCTGAAAACCTAATCCTCCTTCGGACTTCGGCCTGCAGACCGTCTTCAATTTCTGCCAATGAATCCTCTCGAAGTAGCTGAATTCGACCACCAAAATTCCGCTATCGCGGTATTAAGGTTTTGAACTACCATCTTTGGAAGTCTATAACAAGACATTACATAAGTGGGCAACGCTGTCTGGACATACGTTATCAGAACCTCTTTGCCTGTTCGTGATAGAAACTTAGATGACCAACTATTAATTCTGTCTCTAACTTTCTCTCTTACAAATGCAAAAACCTTAGTTTTTTCCCCTCCATTATTTTCAGGTAATCTTAAATATGAACCTGTTCCTCCTTCATTATGGATCCCAAGTACCTGGTGTAAATCCATTCTAGCTTCTAAGGGTAAACCCTTCCTAAATTGGATTGAAGATTTCAGAAAGTTTATCTGTTGTCCCGAGATTTGTTCAAACTCTCTAAGTATCCGCAATATCTGTTGTGATTCCGTGCTAGTTACTTTACAGAAAAAAGACTATCATCAGCAAATAATAGATGTGTCATCGCTGGGCTTGTCCGAGCGATAGAGATACCTGTCAACAATCCCCATTGCTGAGCATCCCTTAATTTTGATATCAAAACCTATGTACACAAAATAAAAATGTAAGGCGAGATAGGGTCATCCTGTCGTAGCCCACATTTTGGTTAACATAACCTCCAAGGAACCCCATTTAACAATATAGAGAACTCCACACGAGTAATACAGAACATAATACACTGAATCCATGCCTCACAAAATCCCAATTTTCGTAACAGGATTGTGACAAAGTTCCATTCTACGCGGTCATATGCTTTACTCATATCCATCTTGATTGCCATATACCCACTTCTGACCGACTTATTTGTCCATAGAGCATGGAACATTTCTTTTGCAATTAAAATATTATCTGAGATATTCCTTCCAGGAACAAAAGCAAATTGTGTTACGAATACTAATTTGGGTAAGACCTGACAAAGGCGTATACACATTACCTTGGATATGATCTTATATACCACATTACACAAACTAATTGGTTAGAATTCCAACATCCTAGTTGGCCGAGCAACTTTCAGAGTCAGACAAATGTTTGTTTGATTCAAATTCCGCTCAAAAGAGGTTGTGGCTAAAAAGTTATCAACCAACGCAACCAAGTCATCCTTCACCGTTTCCCATGCCTCCTGGAAAAATAGTGTTGTCATTCCATCAGGCCCAGGGGCTTTACTAGGACTCATAGAAAATAACGCGTGACGGACTTCCTCATGAGTTGCTCGTCGCATCAACATTTGATTATCTGATCCAGTAATTTTGGTCACTAACTCATCCAGAACAATAGTTGAATCCCCATTCCTTGCCAAAAGCTTAGAAAAATAATATGTTGCTTCTCTCAGTATATCGTCCTCCTTATTAACCCAAACATTGGTCTCAATATAAAGACCAATTATCCTATTACGAGCTCTCCGCTGCTTTGTTTGGGCATGGAAGAATCTCGTGTTTCCGTCACCATCCTTCAACCATTGGGTTTGACTCTTCTGTTTCCAGTATATCTCTTCATCCACATAGGCGCACCTAAGATCCAAAGTTGTCTGCAAAATTTGATCTGAGTTTGTAAACCCACTACTTTTTAGATCCTCCAATTCCTGTTTCAACCGTGTAATGTTTTGTCTGCCGGGTTCAATGGTAGTATGTCTCCAATGTGAAATTTTACGATGACGAACCTTCAATTTATCTCCCAGCGTTAATCTCCTCCGAGCATGTGTACTGCTCCAACTGCGATCAATTAGTTCCCGGAGACCATCTTTTCTGACCCAATGTTTGGCAAAAATAAATTGTCGTTTTTTTGAAAATGTACTTTCGGAAAAGTGACCTAAGATAGGCCTATGATCAGAACCTATCATATTTAGATACTCAACTTTTGATTTAAGAAATAAATCATGCCATTCTACATTCCCATACGAATTGTCTAAAATACAGCGCACTATTCCATTTTGTCGGACCCCCCGCCAGGACCAGACGTTTCCTATTTTTGGTAACTCAATCAAGCTGCAATCATGTAGCATCTGATTAAAGGATACAAACTGTGATGAAGGCCTAATAGACCTGCAAATCTTTTCGTGATTTCCACGGAGTTCATTAAATTCTCCCATTACTAACCAAGGCTCGTGTCGTTGAAGACCTATACTAGTTAACCGTTCCCACACATAATCTCGTCTCTGGTGTATTTGTTCACCGTATATAAATAAGATAAAGGATTTTATGCCTTTTAATTCTGTAGTTATGTCTATCATATTTTTATCATTATAATTAATGATAACATTGAAATAATCCTTGTATAACAAAGCTAATCTGCCGCTCGTACCAATTGGTTCAACCGTCGTTAACAAATTATATCCAAAATGCCTTTGTATTTTTCCACAAATAAATAATTATTCTTTGTCTCTGAAAGAAATAAAAATTCGGGCTTATAACATTTCCAAATATTTCGCAAATAAACAATTGTAATCTTACTGCCAATTCCTTGACAGTTCCAACATAAAACATTAATCATAAAAATTAAAATCTCATCGGACTCTTGTCCTTCTCTTTAATTGTGCCCTTCTTTACCACCTTCTGCTTAAGTGTCTTCCTGGGAGACATACCTTTCATTGCCAATGCTTTCTTAAAACTAACACCCCTAATAGGCGTATTAGTCCTAGAAGATACCTTACTTGGACCCACCGGCGGCCTTAATTGCCTAGCCACTCTACACTTCTCCAAGCTCTGAGCAAAATCTACGTTTATTTTATCTCGATCCGTTGCAGTAAGGTTCTGTGTGTCAGCCACTGCCGCGCGGAATGCCAAATCATCAAGGAGATCCTCCTCTATATATAAGAGGGTGTCCTCCTTATCATAGTCTTCGGTCTCGGCTGCCAAAACCAACCTCTAATGCATCAGCCTCATCACTCGGAATCATTGCCAAATCCTCTACATTCAGGACCGCGCTACTTATAGCATCAGACTCGGCCTCCGCAACCTCCGTCACGACAGCCTCAACCCCATCCCCAATTTGCACAGAAACCGTGTGCGAGACTGCAGCCTCGGTGTGCAACACTTCTTCGGCATTAACTGAGTTCGGATCCTGGAAAAGGGGACGACGAACCTGCCATAAAACCAGATTTAACCCAACAATGTTATCATTCAACCAGCTGGAATAAAGACCCCAAATTTGGATGATATTATGGTCAGAAAATTGAAACAAAATATCACGCCAACTATAACCTACCAATTTAGCCAAGCCTTTCTTTGATTTCAAAGTAGGTGCATTCGGCCTCTTCTTCTTGTCAAGATGTCTATCGACTCTTACCCCATTTAACTTTGATGATCCAAGCAATACCGCTCCTTTAAAGGTTTTGGATCGCCGATCTGCCATTTTACCAAAATCAGCATTACCACTATTCATATTAACTGACTTTGACTTGTAACAACTATTTGTATAATGTGTCATCCGATGATACATATCACAAAATCCCAATAATCTCTTATATTCTATCAGGATACTAGATTCTTTCCCTTCCTCAAATTCTAAAATAGAAGAAAAGGTTAATGGCTTAAAACATGGAACCTCCACTAATATCATATCTTTGTTAACATTAATAGCAAGAACCAGACCAATTGATTCAACCACTATTCTATATACTTCCTCCATTCGATATTCGAATGGAAGAGTAAACCTCGCCCACAACCTTATAGTACTAGGATAATCTGCCCCTACCATGGCCTTCCAAGGGGCGTAGGCGACCATTCATCCATCAAAATTGATGGCACCATTTTCCAAAACACGTTCTAAATCTCCCTCCTCTCTAAATTCAAACTGAAACTTACCGTTTCCCAGGTTTATACCTCTAACTTTGCCTACCATATCCCAAGATTGTGGCATCCTGAATAAGAATGTATCAACATTCTGGTTCTCGGGATTTAGACAACGTCCCATCAGAACTTTAGATAACATTTCTTAAACCATTAGTAATAAACAGGTACACAAAGAAATCAGTCACAACACAATATGTGTGGCAACCTGACTCCAACTCCATTTCTAGTAAAAATCCCGAATCCACCATTTTGGAATTCGTGACAGAATACATACTTTTATAGGATTGATCCATCACAATTGTGATTATTGATCCCCATTGGTCAATTTCTCTCAGAATCATCACAACAACGTTGACAGGGAAAATAATGCTATCCCGTTTAATGTTCCCGTTCAACTGAGATGCATCTCTTTCGTTCCAATAGATTTTTCTCAAAAAGTCCAACATTGAAACCATCTCATTCAATTCTATAGCAAGTATGAACCAATATCGCATAGATATATGTTCATTTTACCATATCCAAATTTCGAGTTTAACCTAACCGAACAAAAACTAACATCGAGCAACACAAAAAGTATGATGCCAACTTATCTGATTTCCGGAGTCGTCTACTACAGCCACATAGTCGCCGAAGAGGAGTCTGGCCACGCATGTGAAGAAACCCGCCACACAAAGGAGCCCCACCACCCGAAAAGTGTAAGGAAACCCCCGAGATCTTTCTCTAACACCCTGAACAGAAACCCCCAAGACACTGGAACCTCTACTCGAAGCCCCTCCCACTCGCCGAGAAACACCGTTACCCCTAGATCTATCAGATCTGGAGCCCTAAACGAAATTAGCCCCAAAACTGATTCGATCTTTGAGAGGAAATGAAACGTTTGCGAAAATAAGAGAGATCCATATCCAGATCCGCCCACTCCAACTACTCACATGCCGTATTGTCGCCAGAAAAGCTGCCGCCAGTAGGTCGCCTCAACCGTTGGAAGATCGCCTCGTGCGACTCACTTGTAATCGCCTTACGCGAGAGAGAATATGAAAAATGAACCACACTCTTTAGAAAATTCATTTGCATGCAAAGTTGGAAAAAAAGAAGAGGAAATGGTTTGTATGAAGCTTATTAGCCATTCCCATTATTTAATTCACTCACATCACTCCTAGTTTAATAAATCGTAAAACCTAGAAATTAATCATCGATCCAGTTTTTAAAGTATTTAGTCGAACATGTGTTCCTTGATTCTCGTATTTCTCTCTATTTTATTTTCATCTTTCTTCTACCATTGGCTGAATTATTTACTTGTACCACAATTAACCTCAAGCCTTAAACCTGTACTTAACATCGATGAAAACATCCCTCAAAAAATCAAATTTACTATCAATTCTCAAAAAATATAACATCTTTGTTTTTTCTTAACCTACAGAAACCTAACAATGGCTGAATCATTCGAACTCATTGTAACCCGAAAAGAACCAGTTCTTGTCCCTCCAGCTTCTAAAACTCCAACAGGTCTCCATTACCTCTCAAATCTCGATCAAAACATCGCTATCATCGTGAAAACATTCTACTACTTCAAATCAAACTCGAGATTAAACGAGGAATCCTATGAAGTCATTAAGAAGTCACTCTCAGAGGTCCTCGTTCACTACTATCCTGCCGCTGGGAGACTCACGATCAGTCCCGAAGGAAAGATCGCTGTGAATTGCAGCGGAGAAGGAGTCGTGGTGGTTGAAGCTGAAGCCAATTGTGGGATAGAGAAGATAAAGAAGGCTATATGGGAGATTGATCAACCGGAGACTCTTGAAAAGCTTGTTTACAATGTTCCCGGTGCTCGGAATATTCTTGAGATTCCTCCGGTGGTTGTTCAGGTTAGGGGTTGATCCATTGATACTCTTTTTTGCTTGCTGTTTTGCGTGAGTGAACGAACATGATCATAATTTATTAGGGTTTGGTCCAATATTGGTTCAACAAAAATATATTATATAGCGGCTAGAAATATGTTAGTACAGATTCGTTTTCAGGTAAGCATCAATACTTTTTTTTCCAATGATTGAATTGACACGAACCTGACCCATAGCTTAATACACACACCTTAAAATCTCTTTTTAATCTACTATATAAAGTAGAAAATATTCAAAATACTACACCATAATCATTAGTTGAATAACCCTGTAAATATTACTGAGAAAAATTCCGCAGACCAATACTGATCTAATTAGTAAAAATAAATCCAGAAATTGAAGATATTATTCACTCGTATATACGCACACTTTTAGTCAAACGTAGATATCTTAAAATGACACATAACTTTTGTCAGGATTTTATTTGACAATAAATAATTCTACAAAATTAAATTGTAGATATATCCGTTTACATATAAAAATGATAATTTAAAAATAAATACACAAGAGTATGAATATGTTTTGTTGGACAATGTTTGTGTTTTATATTTTGTTGATCGCATGCATTGTATAGTATGGTTCCATACGACATTTATTTTCGTTTTGTTTATTACATAGGTAACCAATTTCAAATGTGGAGGGTTCGTGCTAGGACTAGGCATGAACCATAATATGTTCGATGGAATTGCAGCCATGGAGTTCCTCAACTCTTGGGCCGAGACGGCTCGTGGCCTTCCTCTCTCCCTCCCACCTTTCTTGGACCACACGATTCTTCGACCACGTACCCCACCAATGATTGAATACCCACATAACGAGTTCGAGGACCTTGAAGATATCTCCGGTACCGGAAAAATCTACTCCGATGAGAAACTCATCTACAAATCCTTCCTCTTCGGACCAGAAAAACTCGAGAAGCTCAAGATCATGGCAGAGACTAGAACCACGACTTTTCAAACCCTAACCGGATTTCTTTGGAGAGCTCGTTGTCAAGCCCTAAGGCTAAAACCAGATCAACGGATAAAACTCCTCTTTGCAGCAGATGGACGGTCAAGATTCATTCCGGCTCTTCCTAAAGGATATTCCGGAAACGGGATTGTGTTCACTTATTCCGTTACAACGGCAGGTGAAGTGACTCTAAACCCTCTTTCTCATTCGGTGAGTCTTGTCAAAAAAGCCGTTGAAATGGTCACTGATGGTTTCATGAGGTCAGCTATTGATTACTTTGAGGTGACTCGTGCAAGGCCGAGTCTAACGGCGACACTTTTGATCACGTCGTGGGCAAAATTGTCATTTCATACTAAGGATTTCGGTTGGGGTGAACCGGTTGTATCTGGACCGGTCGGTTTACCAGAGAAAGAAGTGATTCTGTTCTTGCCATGTGGTAGTGACACCAAGAGTGTCAATGTGCTGCTTGGACTTCCATGTTCGGCTATGAAAGTGTTTGAAGGTCTTATGGATATATGAAATAATTAATTATTTATGCTTTTATGTCTGTCTTTGAATTAATTAAGAACAAATGATGATCGGTTGGGTATTTCTGGTAGTATATATATACAATATTGCTCGTTGGTGGGACAAAATGTAACTAAAATATCAAGTATCAAATTTTATGAATAAAGTTATTGTGTTTACATAAATTATGTTTTTAGTTCTCTTATTTTTTTTATTAATATTAAGTCACAATAAAACTCAATTCTAATAATAGCTAATTTCTGCAAGTGGTATGTGGTATTTCCACAAGAGGTATGCGCACTTGCACATTTTGGAATCGAGTCCTCCCGCTTGCATTTGCAAGAACTTGGGTAATGAACCAATGGCCCAATGTTAACAAAAAAATAAAAATAATAGCTAAATTTTCACTTAAAGTAGATAATAAAACACAATTCATGCATGAACTTTTAGTAACTGACTAAAAATCATCTACATTTTTAGTTCTTTTCTTTTTAATTTAAATTATTTTCTTGTAATGATAATGATTTGAAATAGTTTTTTACCAACAATGTAAAAATAATAACTTTGAATCTTGAGAATGAAAATGTTAGAAATGAAGCTGTCGTATAAGCAATAGCTTCCCCGACTGACTAAAATACAAGAGCCGGGGACAGCTGCAAACCTAATTGATGATTTATATATCAATAAAATCAACAATTTATTAGTACTCTGTAAATTCGCTATTTGGTACCAAATTAGATTAGAGACAAGCCAACAAAGAAATCAGATTCTTGAAAACCAATAGTATATTATAATAAGAAAATATGGTAAATTTTGACCCTTTTGTTTTTTAAATAATATTTTGATCAAAATTACAGTTTCTTTTTTCTTTTCTTTTTCTTTGTCAATGGGTAGAAATTTACTATTTTTTTAAGTATAGTATAATCTCATTCTGCAATCAATTAAAAATAAAAATTAGCCCATAAGATAAAATGATTTGTGAATTCGGTATGTGGGTCGGATCCGCCCGGATTTAATATCCATATAAAAACCCGGTGGCTTGCCATCGCCTTATCTTGTTGACTCCTTCTCTCAGAAACCCACCCACTTTGATTACCAACTCCGACCAAAGTAAGACAGCGAAAAGATGTCGGCGACGCTTACGGGATCGGGAACTGCTTTGGGGTTTTCGTGTTCGTCGAAGATCTCGAAGAGAGTTTCTTCATCGTCGTCTAACCGATGCTGCGTCAAGATGTCTGTTTCCGTCGACGAGAAGAAGAAAAGCTTTACTCTTCAGAAATCAGAGGAAGCTTTCAATGCTGCTAAGGTTAATTGCTTTCCTCCGATTAATTGTGTTTAGTTCAAAATTCAATTTGGTTGATTGTGGTGCTTTTTACTCTCTTTCTGATTGAAAGTTAGCCTTGCAGAATGCAATTTGTGTCTGAACTCTGAAAATTGTCCAACCAAGAAATTTTTAGACTTTCATTTAGTCAAATATCGTTGTGCTTAAGAATTCTGGAAATGCTAGCATATCACTAGTAAGAACATGTTAATTAGAGATGAAGTCAGTTGGAATCTTTGTGGAACTTTTTCTTCATAAAATGATCAGATTTTTGGTGCATTAAGAATGTGATCCATTTTTATTCCTGACGATTGGCAAAAATGACTTCTCTTTCATGAAAGAATCTGATGCCTGGAGGTGTAAATTCGCCTGTTCGTGCCTTCAAATCTGTTGGTGGACAACCCGTTTTGATTGATTCCGTTAAAGGCTCAAAAATGTGGGACATTGATGGAAATGAGTACATTGACTACGTTGGATCTTGGGGGCCAGCTATTATTGGCCATGCCGATGATGAGGTACCGTTTCTCTCGTTGGTTTCTTATGCAACAAAAGTTTCTGAGCTTTGATATAATATCAAATCTATTGCAGGTTCTCGCGGCTCTAGCTGAGACGATGAAGAAAGGAACAAGCTTTGGTGCTCCTTGTCTCTTAGAGAATGTTCTAGCTGAGATGGTTATTTCAGCTGTTCCGAGCATTGAAATGGTTCGGTTTGTTAACTCGGGTACTGAAGCTTGTATGGGGGTGCTCCGTCTCGCCCGAGCCTTCACTAACAAAGAGAAATTCATCAAGTTTGAAGGATGTTATCATGGTCACGCCAATGCTTTCCTTGTGAAAGCCGGTAGTGGTGTGGCTACTTTGGGGCTACCGGACTCACCAGGTGTGCCAAAAGCAGCTACCTCTGATACTCTAACAGCTCCGTACAACGATATCGAAGCTGTTGCGAAGCTATTTGAGGCGCATAAAGGGGAGTTAGCTGCGGTTATTCTGGAACCTGTTGTTGGTAACTCGGGGTTCATTCCTCCCACACCAGAATTCATCAACGGTTTAAGGCGTCTGACAAAAGACAATGGTGTTCTGCTCATTTTCGATGAAGTCATGACAGGTTTTCGTTTAGCCTATGGAGGAGCCCAAGAATACTTCGGAATCACCCCTGATCTAACAACTCTTGGAAAAATCATCGGTGGGGGTCTTCCTGTTGGGGCATATGGTGGAAGACGCGATATTATGGAGATGGTAAGATCTGCCTCTACACTATTAAGAAGCCTGTCCTCTATATTGATATATGTATAGTGATAATGCTTATGTTTTACTCTATTTCTTTTCGAAGGTTGCGCCCGCAGGACCAATGTACCAAGCCGGGACTTTAAGTGGTAATCCACTGGCGATGACCGCAGGGATTCATACCTTGAAGCGGCTAAATCAGCCAGGAACATACGAATATTTAGACAAGATCACAAAGGAGTTAACCAATGGAATCTTAGAAGCTGGAAAGAAAACAGGGCATCCAATGTGTGGCGGTTACATAAGTGGTATGTTCGGTTTCTTTTTCGCTGAAGGACCAGTCTACAACTTTGGGGATGCCAAGAAGAGCGACACGGACAAGTTTGGTAGGTTTTTCAGGGGAATGTTGGAAGAAGGTGTTTACTTTGCGCCGTCTCAGTTCGAGGCTGGGTTTACGAGCTTGGCTCACACTCCTGAGGATATACAGTTCACTATTGCTGCAGCCGAGAGGGTCCTCAGTAGAATTTAGAATGTTCTATAACCCAACCCTGAGTCCAAGTTTCACTGTTTTGGGCTCCTTGTGTTTGATCAGCGGATATAGTAATTCTTGTTTTTTGAGTTGAATTTTGTTCTTTCCTTGGTCATCGGTAGCTTGAGATTTTTCTTCTTATAAAAACATCCCTTGTGTTAATTAACAAAATTTGTATTTTGCTTGTCAATGGTTAAGTTTATAGTTAAAATCTATCTTTTCCATAAACAAATTGTTTATGTGTTTCAAACATATTTTATATACAAGATATTATTTTCAAAACTGAACACTTCTTAATCGATGGTTAAATGCCATAATATGATCTTTTCTAGATCTTTTATGGTTTCAAAAAGTCCAAACACATAAAAAACAACTCGGGTCATCAAGATACATTCCAATTTCGAAGATGGTTTGATTTAGTTTTGGTTAAAGCAAATCTACGATCTATTTGGTTTGAGAGCCTTCAGACCTATTTGTAGTGACCAGAGATCATGTCAACCACTTGGAAGCATCCCAAAAAACCATATTATGCTCCATTACTCATATATAAGATCAGGCGGATCCTTCTTTTGGTCAACTTTCCAATTCGATTGAACCAATAATTTCTAATGAACTCCAAGATCAACAACCCTTCTTTGTTGATTTTCCCATTAATTTGAGTTGTTTCTTGCTTCTTTTAGTCATATGATCGTTTAAGAGAGTTTAGACTGGAGTCTTTATTAGTTCAACTCATCTTTTTAAGCACTTTTTTTTTAATAAGGATATTAAACCTTGAATTTTTGCAAATAGCATTTATCTTTGTGTTTATTATTTTGAGTTTTAGGCTGATTACTTAGTTTAGTAACTTGTAAATTAAAGTTATATAGATTATGTGTTGTTTGAAGATTTGACAACAAAAATCTATCGTTTTACTTTATTTCTGATTCTTCACGTGGAAGTGTCCAAATGTCGAAATTTATATCCAAGGTCTCATCAAAAAACCTTTGTTCTCTTCATATAGAATTCGAGATTGTTCTTTAGACTATGATTTGCATGATTTCTTTTCACATTTCGGAAATAGCTATAACAACAGACTGATCAGGAGGTGGTAAATACTTTTTAATAGGGATGTTACAAATGAGGTTTTACCCATTGGGTATCCAAAACCCAGAAAAAAATCAAAGCCTAAAGTCTTATTTCAATTAAAAAAAAATAAGCGGATTTAAATTAGTTATTACCCAATGGACCTTCAATTATATGTTCTCTACTCCTTTTTACTTTTTTACTCTCTCTCTCATTTTTTTTTTTTAACTATCTCTTTTTTGTACTTTTTTTTTATTTTCATCTTTTATTATCCTCTCTTCTCTTTTTACTCTCTCTCATTCTTCCCCTCCTCTTTTTTTACTACATTTCATATTTTTACACTCTCTTCTCTTTTTACCATCTCTTCTCTTTTCAACTCTTTTTACTTTTTTTTTTAACTCTATTTACTCCCTCTCCTTTTTTTTACTTTTTTTTTACTATCTCTTCTTTTTTATTCTGTCTCATCTATTTACCCTCACTCCTTTTTTTAACTCTTTTTATTTTCTCCCCTCTTTTTAACTCTTTTACTCTCTCTCCTATTTTTTATTTTCTCTCTTCTTTTTTACTCTTTCTCCTCTTTTTTACTCTCTCTACTCTTTTTAACTATTTTTACTCTCTCTTCTTTTTTTAACTATTTTTACTCTCTCTTCTTTTTTTAACTTTTTTTACTCTCTCTCCCCTTTTTACTCTCTCTCCTCTTTTCTACTTTCTCTCCTCTTTTTACTCTCTTCTCTTTTTAACTCCTTTTTATATCTCTCTTCTTCTTAACTCTTTTTACTCTCTCCTCTTTTTAACTCTTTTTACTATCTCTCATCTTTTTACTTTTTCTCCTCTTTTTACTCTCTCTCCTCCTTTTTACTATCTCGTCTTTTTTTTTCTCTCTACTCTTTTTTACTCTCTCGTATTTTGAATTATCTCTACTATTGTAATTCTTTCTCTTTTATATGTGGGTACCCATATAAAACCCATATATTACTGGGTTTTTTTCTGGATAGTCTTAATAAAACTTTAAGTCTTATTGAATTTTTTTATTTTGGATTTTTTCTAGACGGGTTTATTTTGAGTATGGGTCGGACCGAATTTTTTTACCCAAAGTGACATCCCTACTTTTTAAGCTTCTAATGAGTGACATTTACATGTGTTCATTCCTTACATAGAAGACTTCAACCGCTTGGCTTTTTTCCTAGAGCAGTAAATTTGTTTGTGGTCTATAATGTAAACTTTGTGTCACCAATCTGGTTTTCTTTTTTTTGTTGATTGAATAAATTAAGTTAACAGAAAAAAGTCATCGAAAAACATAAATAAATTTGTTACAATTGGGACGATTATTCAGTTATTATGTACATAGCTAGAATCATTTGTCATGGTCAAATATGTTACAAATGTGAAGATAAAAAATATCATTATTATACTGGTCCCATTCTTCTAAATGTTTGAAGAATAGATTATCAATATGTAACAAAATAATCAACACATTTTGTTATGATATGATGTAAAGGTGAAAAAGTTTCAACAACATTAGGTTATACATATAAGATAGTTTATTAAAACTGCATGTGATCCCGGCAACTTTTTTTAAACCCCAAAGAAAAAACTTTTCTTGATAAAATTCTTAAAATCAATTTGATGTTGCTTCCAGTAATCCTGTTTACTTCACATCTCAATGTTTAATTGAGTTTAGTTTGAACTATTGAAACAACAAAGACCTCTGAAGAAAAACAACAAAGAACTCTAAAGCAAATCATAATACTTTAACACAGATTTGAATCTGGGAGAAAAAAAAACTGAACTTGACAATATAAATATCACCTTATCATATTAGAGGCGTCTGGTTTTGTTAGGAGGTGCGTAACCTGACATACCCATTCCGGGATCCTTCCTTCTTAGCTGTTGTTGCTGATGCGGTTGAGCCATCCCACGCTGTTGTTGCAGTGGAACACTTGGGTTCATCCCAGCCTGAGCCGGGAAATTATAAGCCATCATGCCTTGAGGTTGCATCCTCTGCATGTTATGTGCAACCATTGGTCTTGGCATCGATCTATTACCCATTCCATGAGGTCCTGTCATGTTCCCTCCTACGTTTCCTGCTGCTACTGCTTGAGGCGGATTGATGCTTGTTGTGCCTTCAAAATCTGTGTTTGTATCGACAGGACGGGTAGGGTAATTAACATTCTTCTCCATTGGTTGGGTGGCTACAAATGCATTCCGTCCGGGGAGAGGATCCATCCGGAAATACTCATGTTCTAGTGCTTGAGAAGCTGTGATCCGCTTTAGCGGGTCATATTCCAACATTTTGGATAAGAGATCATAAGCAGGACTTTTCAGATTTAGGTGAACCACATTGTGAAGACCTGCACTCTCGTATTTGTGAGCTTGAATGTGTTGAAGATCAGACTGCCAGTGCGGAAGGTTAACAAGCATTGGCCATTTATCCGTTGTCGGGTGGCCTAGGATCTTGAATATCTTGTCCAGTTGATCTAACTGGAAAGGGTTTTGAGATGATTTCGCCTCTGCTCCTTGGAACAACGGTTTAAGAGTAAGTAATTCCGCGAATATACATCCAACTGCCCACATATCAACGGCGCTTGTATAGTGCTTCGAGCCAAGAAGCAGCTCTGGTGCACGGTACCAGATTGTGACCACAACTCCGTTATCCGATAGCGCTTTCAATGGAGCTTGATATATCCGTGCAAGCCCAAAATCAGCTATTTTCACTATTCCGTGTTCTTCTCCATCCCCCATAACCAAGATATTTGATGGTTTCAGATCTCTATGTATAATCCAATTACTGTGGAGATAGTTCAATCCGTTGAGAAGCTGCCAGAGCAAAGACTTAACTGTGTATGTGTTTATGGAATGGCCGACTTTGTCTCTGTGGTGCCTGATGATTTCATAGAGATCATACTCCGCATAATCAAAGGCAAGATACAGAGACATGTCCGCAAAATTGATATGGACATTCACAAGCTTGACGACATTCTCGTGGGATATCTCTCTGAGAAGCATGATCTCACGAATTGCAGTTGGGGAAACACCGTCTCCATCTTTTGACTGCTTAAACTTCTTGATGGCAATTGGTCTTTTAGGCGGAGTCTTGGTTCTAGCCAAGAAAACAAGACCATAAGTACCTTCACCAATCTTACCAACAAGATTGTACTGTTGCAGCCACTCTGGTTTCTCACTACTACTGTTCGAGCTGTTAGATCTAGTGGAACTGCCATCTCCCATTGCTTTTGATACTCTCTACCCAAATGTCCTTACCGTGTGAATCGAAAACGGTAGAGTCTAGCAAAACGAAACCATTTTTTGTTTCCTTTTGTAGTTTAAGATTCTTGTTTCCTGAAAATTTGAATAAACATTTGGAAAATCAGCCAAAAAGCTAAGTATAAAAGCAAGAAACTCCACAGAATAAGAATACAAATCGACAAAAACCAAATTCTAAAAGGCACACTTCAGAATTGGCTGATTATTATAACATTCAGATCCTAAGACTTCAAGTTTTCTACAGTTGACGTCTTATCAAGTCTCTGGTTTCTCGAATTCTACAACACCCAGAAAAGAAATATGAGCTTTTACAACAAATAAAAGGATGAAGTTCAGCAGAATTATCAAGCTACAAAGGCCAATTAACCAGAAGTAAACCCTAAAATTTAATAACCAGAGCTCCTTTTTTCTAAACACAATCAAAGACCTAACATTCAATACCAATTTCAGATTCCAATCTATACGATCTATCTTTTTCTTTCGTCTAAATGAACGATCAGGGAAACAGAAAATCTGAAAGGATCTAACCGGATAAGGCGATCAGATAAAAGATAAGAGGAGGAGAGCGTCGGCGACGGAGGAGAATAGACAAAAGCGAGAAAATCCCGGTGAGACGGAAGGAGAAGATTGCGTTACGAAGAACGGTGACGCTGCGAAGCAGCGGATGCTGAGAACGGAAAGTGTCGTACTTTGGGCCACTTTGTCCAACTTTCTTTTATTTATTATAACAAAATCATTTAGAAAAAAAAAAAACAGCTTACTAATGCTTAGATGTGTCTTATCTCGATTTTCATTTTTTTTGGCAACCAAACGCAAATATAGATAATAACGATCTGTGGAAAACTGAAGTCTAGATCATGTTTTCCCGAAGGAAAAATCCAAGATAACATAAATAGTTAGTCAATAAATTTATTTCAAAAAAGTAAAAAAGTCTTAACTAAAACGGTATTAACGGCAATACCAACTTACGTGATATTATGTTATCGATGATCTAAATCAGTCATACTGAAATTAAATTTGACCATTGCAAATTTTTGATAGATCAACTCGGAAAATTCAAGAAGTATACATTAAACCAATTGGCGAAAACTATGCAAAGACAAACATGAAAGATGACTAGGTCTTAGAGTTGTAGAAGAATGTAATTCAATACTACTAGTGAAACAGTTGTGAAAATTATTGAGAGACCGGATTCCATTCTAACCAAGATACTAAAAAGTAGATATTTTAGGAAAACAAATGTCTTAAACCCAACAAAAGTGTATAACCTTTCATATAATTGGTGCATCATAGTTTCAGCAAGATCTTTGGTTAGTAAAAGATCAATAAAACGGATTGGTAAGAATACATTAGTACTAAATGATCCATGGATACTATATATAATACATCGTCCAACTTCTGGGTAAGGTCCAAACATATATCATGGTTTAACAGTTAGCCAATTAATTAACTCATGCACAAGATCCTGGAGAATGGCTCTAATAAATCCGTTTATGACACCTCAAGATGCAAGTACCATTCTGAGAATCCATTTATCAAGAAATTCAAAAGAGGATTATTGAAGTTGGCACTTTACCAAGTCGGGGAGATATATTGTCAAATCGGGATACATGGTCAAAAATAATATATCTCTCTTAGACATGGGGAAATATTTACCAAATATCAAAGCCCTCCAGGAAATAGTTTGGAAGTTAAATTTCCTTTCAAAAGTGAAACACTTTATATGGCCGATGTTATCGGGATGTGTAGCAATTAAAACGAAGCTACAACAAAAAAGAATAAATTGTGACTCCTGTTCTCATTGTGGTTTTGATGGGGGAGACGATTAACCATGTGCTATCCAAATGCCCTTGAGCTTTCCAATCTTTGGCTGTTTCCAAGATTCCAATTGTCTATGGAGATTTCTCGGGTCCTTCTTTATTTGCTAACATATACTTCCTTTTTTGGAGGATACGAGAAATAGTAGATAAAAAGAGCTTTTCATGGATAATGTGATATCTTTGGAAAACTAGAAATAATAAATCTATCTTTAATCATAATAGAGATCCAAAAGAGGTAGTTCGCTTACCTAGACTGAGACAAACTTATGGTTGCACGTCCAAGGTGGGGTCCATGGAAAACCATTTATGAATGTAGTTTCATATAAAACCTCATGGGTCCCAGCCTTTTATAGGATTTCCAGGTTTCACGGGATATAAATGTATGTAGATGGGTCCTGGAAGGAGTCATAGTACTTTTCATGTATGGGATGGATCTACTTCCCAAATGTAGCTTACGGCTTGTGCAAAGAAGCTCGTGGCATCTATCAGAGCCTTTTAGTCTTGCATTCTGAACTTGAAGTAGTACTTTGGGCAATGTCATGCTTGATTCAGATGAACATTTCAGAGGTGACAATTGCATCCGAATGCTTAGAAATCCTGATGGTATCTTCTCCATAAGATTAGCCAGTTTTTAAAGAATATCTAGAAGATTTCAATTACCGCATAAGTCTTTTTCGTGTTTTCTCCATGTTTTGTGTAGCTCGTTCTCTATTTACAATACTGATCACCTTGTCTAAAGTGTTATAGGCCTTTCGAAAACTTATTCTTTGTAAACTCATTACCACGTAGTGCCTCCCTCACATATTTTAGTGAGAATTTTATGTTGACAAAAAGGACAAAAATAAATAATCTCATTGCTTAAGTTTGAACATATGAAGATGGAAACAAATGTACTTAAGTTAGAGCATGACGCATCTCGTTGAACAAATATCAAAGTAACGTTACATAAATAATTTTTTTTTCATACTTTAACTACATTTTCGTATAAAAATCAGTACATGATTGTGCTAAAACATATCTGTACTAATATTAAATTTAAATTACATAATCATAGAACTATCATTTATGCTTATATATACTTTGACTATAGTTTCGTTAAGTCAAACCGTTAAAATGAAGTAAAAAGACATGAAAAATTCTTTTTTTTTTTCATATCCAAAGTATGTCTCTCTATTAAAATTAGTACATGTACTCTATGTACATACTAAAACAGGAAAAATGTCAATTTAACTTTGTATTTATGTTGATTTAATTTTTAATTTTGGTTGTACTTTATTAAATCTTTAACTTTTGGTTGACTTTTGCATTGATCGGCCAATTGAACTTTACGCGAATCTTAAATCAAAATTTACTCTGAAATCGAAAGTCAAATTAAATTTTAAAAGTTCGATTCATTTCTTATCTCGATTTTTGAAAAACCTTTAAATTTAATATTTTTTTTCATAGTTAGTGGTTTTACACCTTACTTCAACAATGGGGATCAAATCCCTAACTGCCAATATATCTAATGGTATAAAACCACTAGCCCAACTTACTTTAGGCGATTCATTTTCTCTATGTCCTCAAATTGCTCAGTAATCGATTTATTATTACCTAACTAGAAATTGAAAGATTCAAAACTCTCCAATATTTTCCAGCATATAAATTACTCAAACGCAAAGTAATAAGTGATGGCTAGACTTTGAGAAAATGATGCATTTTCAACGGTTACTAGAATGACGATATTAAGATCCCAATTTGCAAAAAAGAAAAAAATTCTTTTCAATTTGAAATATTAATGAACATAGAGATTGTTCCACTCATTGTTAGTACTCCATCCGTCTCGAATCAAATATTATTTTTAGTTTTTTGTCTCAAAATTTATGAAATTTCAAGTTTCCAACACAGAGATTTCACTTATTTTTCTGATTTAACCTTATTACATCTTCATATTAACTATATCACTAATTATAACATAGGAATAGTTTAAGTAATTTTACAAATTTTCTTAAATATCGTGCATCTACGAAGCAGTAGTTATACTAAATTCTCTTCGAGTTGCGTCTTTAATCAATTCTTAATTTTAGTTGGCATCACATATAATTAATTAGATAATGTGTTATGCTCATAGAAAATTGTAAATAGTTATCAACATTTTTAAATATAATTTGACAATTTAATTAACAAAATCGAAGTTAAGGTATGAAAACACACAATTTAATTTGAAGTTAAATCTAATATTAGTACGAGTATGTTTTAGCAGTCATATAATTCATATACTGATTTTAACACGGAAGCATAGATCGGGTTAAAATAGTATGCTTTACGAAACAATAAACTTAATTATCTGAAGATTGAGTAGCAACTAAAAATAAAGACATCAGAACATCAGGTATGAAGCAGATATACCAAACCAGGACGGCTATATAGTTATACTATCTCAACAACACCCCGGCTCACGATTTTGCCTTCGTTGAGATCTTGAAATGCTTTTCCGGCGTCTTCAAACTTGTATTTGCTTGAAACTGCATTTGTTAGATTGAAAATCCCTGACTCTGCCAATTTCACTACTTTAGGAAGATCCTGTCTTGCTCTTCCTCCATATGAGCCTATAACTTTTATCTTCACAAAATTTGAACAACAAAAATGGTCAGTGATTCATCCTCATGGTGAGCACCAGAGGTTCTAAGTAAGCCAAAGAAAAAAGACAAACCTTCCTCCCAACAAGTCGGTTTACGTCTATTTCTCCAACGGAACCAGCTTGTGAGAGTCCAATCATCACAGCTTTTCCACCATCTTTCACACTTAGTATACATTGCATGAAAGTTTGAGGCTTTCCCAAAGCTTCGACAGCCACATCAACACCCATCCCACCAGTTATTTCCTGCACAGAAGAAATCGTTTTTCCATATGGATATAATCAAATCAATGGTTTATCTTCACAAGGAATAGGCCTTAATTAAACATACTCTTATTCTTTCAACAGCATCCTCTTTAGCAGCATTAACAATATGACTAGCACCAAGTGTCTTGGCATTCTGCAATTTATCATCTTGAACATCTACAGCAATTATGTCCGAGGCTCCAAAAGCCCTCGCTATCTGCAGACAGCTGAAGCAAACAACTCAAAGATGGTTATGGTCATACAACAAGAAGCAATTAAAACCAAATCAGGTTTTAAGTTTCAAATATCCTGATATCAGGCAATTCAACGACAATGCCATGTTTAGTATACCTGGAGCCAACACCACCAATACCAATTACTGCAATGGAATCTCCAGGACGGATCTCGGCAGCGTGAGCCATGGCCCCATACGCTGTAAAAACAGCACACCCTAGAATTGCAGATTCGGTGTAGGGCAAAGACTCTGGTAGAGGAGCTAACCCGTGAGCTGGTGTGACACAGTACTCAGCCATCCCTCCCATACTATACATATACACCGGCGAATCTGAGAAAGTAATTGGGTAAAACAATCATGGTTCTCGTAACATCCCATCTCACGTGCTGTTTAGAAGACAACTTCATCAAAACTTACCATCATGTCGCAAAAAAAGACGAGTTTCGCCATCGTAAAGAGTTCCTTTACCCTGTTATAAGCAAAGAAGTCTTCGCATAAATCATCATGGCCCTGTAACCGATTGAAATCAGCAGCTAAAAAAAAACATCCGAAAATCAGAGAATCTAATGCAAGGTAGATCAGTTTCCTCATCACCTTAGCACAATAAGAACAGGTTCCACAAGGCATAATGAAAGCTCCAACTACACGAGAACCTACAGGAAATCTGAAAGAAAGTTGAGACACTTAGGTTTATAATTCAATGACTGTTTCAGGAGAGAAAAGACCAAGAATTTGAAAGCTGAAGAGACCTACTAATGATCTTTCGATCAGTAAGTGGACCATGTTCAACTACTTCACCGGTGATCTCATGTCCAATGACACAAGGACTAGAGATGGTATCTCTCCTTTCATCACATGAAGATCAGAGTGGCAAACTCCACAAGCTTCCACACAAAAAAAAAGACTAACTTTTAAAATTTGGATCCTTCAACATCAATAAAGTCACCAGATTCAGCCAAAACCCATAAAAAATTAGAGAAGAATTTTGTTTTATACCCTTGGTTTTGATGAGAATTTCATTGGTTTTAGGGCGAGGAATATGAAGTTCTTCAATGGTTAGAGGCTTATTGGGCTCGCGATACACTGCTCCTCGCATGAATCCGCTGGAGCTCACGTGATACCCAGCCAATGATTGATGAGAATCATCGCCGGAGGAAGCTCCGGTTTGCAGAGCCCTAGAGGAGAGAGAGAAGAGCCAACGGCGAGTCTAGTTGACCATATGAGATTCTTAGCAGCCGAAGCGCGACGGAGAATTGGAGCAAACGCCATGAAAATGACGACGGAGTGATCGGATTTTCGGCTTCGAAAGAGAGAGACACTTCGACAATTGACACAAGATAGAGAAAGATTTGTTAGCACTTTGTTGACTGGGAAGCCCACGCGCCTAATAATAACTACCTGGAGGTGTCACTCACGCGCGGATACTGCAAATGTAGATTGATTGACTCCGTTTTAAGGATGTTCAACTCTGGGGTCCACATCCACGTGTTATATCTTATCTACAATTATCTTTACCAAAATCTATTTTCCACTATTGGTGACTATTACCGTGGCGTTAGAGCATGTCTAGGCTCTAAGACCATCATTATCACTTGTCTTTAGAGGGTTTTTTAGGTTAATTAGAATTAAAAATAAATAAAAAATTAATGAAAAATAGGAGAAACATTTCTTAATTAAGAAATATTTTGCCTTCTAAGAAACACTATGTGACAGTTATTGGTTGGCTAAAAGAAGCCCTTACCTTTGGTTTTCGAAATCTCTCTCGAAGTATCCGAAAGTAAGCTGAATTTTTTTTCCTCTTTCATTTCTTTCTTGAGAAAATTTCATTTGATTCGAAATCTTCTCTATCTGTTTGAAGCTGAATCTTGGATTATCAAAGTAAGTCTCTTTCGCTATCTATTCTTTGGGGATGTTTCAATCCCATTTTTATTGTTTTGTTTTGGATGCGTTTGTTTTGATTACTTCATTTTTCGCAATCTTTGAGAAACCCTGTATGAGGTGAAATTCAGATTTAATGAGGGAGCACTGGTATAGAAATTGCTCGATAGTGTTTCTCTCTTTGATTTTGGGCTGAATTTGGGATAAAGTTGGAGTATTTCTGTGATTTTGGTG
>JAKUCM010006239.1:0-14029 GCA_023374145.1 Lepidium sativum
CAAGATTATCTGAGTCTTTTTGGGCAGATGCAGCTTCAACAGTTGTGTACATTATTAATAGAACCCGATCCAAACTAATTAACTATCAGATACCAGAACAGTTGTGGACATGAAGATAATTGGATTATTCTCATGAGGAGATTTGGTTACTTGGCATATTTTTATGTGGACCAAGGGAAATTAAAACCAAGAGCAAATAAAGGAATCTTCATGGGTTATCCACAAGGAGTTAAATGATATAGGATATGGAGTTTGGAAGACAAAAGATGTACAATGATGAGAGATGTAATTTTCAATGAGTTAGTAATTTACAAGGATTTTAGAAAAGTGTCAGAAAATGTGACACAAGGAGATGTACTAGTGGAACTGCAGGCGATGTAGATCAAGGTGGAGTTATTCAGGATAAAAATGATGAACCAGAAGAACCAGAAGATGGCCATGAATCATATGATGGTTTAAGTGATGCAAATTATAGTGATTATTTGCTAGCAAGGGATAAATGTAGAAGGGAAATCAAATGACCTAGCAGGAAACAAATATTGCATATTATGCTTTAAACACTGTATAGGTAATTGATTTTGAGGAGTCGAAGACATACATAGAAGCCATAACTGGAAAAGATAAGAAATTTTGGAATGTTGCTATGAAAAATGAGATAGATGCTTTAAATAAGAATCACACTTGGTTGGATGTTCCAATATCCGATGATATGAGAATAGTGGGTTGAAAATGGATTTGTAAGGTTAAACCTAGATCAGACTAATGTTGTCAATTGTTGTGAATTGTGACATGGAGTTGGAACAGATGGATGTTAGAACGGCTTTTCTACATTGAAATTTGAATGAAAAGATTTATATGCAGCAAGACAGTGGAATTTGAGATTCAATGAGTTCATCCAATCTCAAGTGTATTGAAAAAGTAATTTTGACACATTTGTTTATTCCAAGGAGTTTAAAAAAGGTTGCTATATATATCTGGTACTATATGTCAATAATATATTGCTAATATCAAAGATCATGAAAGAGATAAATGAACTAAAGAAAGTTTTGACTAGTGAAATGAAAGGCTTGGGTGCATTTAGAAGGATTTCGAGAATGGATATAACTAGGGACAGAAGTCAAGGTGACTTAAAGTTATCACATAAAGTATATGTTGAGAAAATCATAATTGATTCACATTTAAAACAATCAATTACAAGAAGAAAACATAAAGAAAAACTACACTTCACACTTGGGATCTCTCACCCAAGAACCCTAGAAAACAAGTTTGATGAAGAACACTCACCTGTGTTTTTCTTTCTCTCTATCCTTGAAACAATACTCAAACAAAACATATTTCATACATTTGATTGTTCTAATACCGCTTGTAGTAAAATAAACTGCTAACTAATGTTGTTATGTTTTGTTTCTAATCTTTGATTTAGGTTCACTTATTTGTTTGTTGCAGGAAAATAAAAAAGATAAAAATTTAATAAATTCCCAAAACAAAAACTCTAGCTTTGGTATATTTCAGCGAATATGAAATTCACAAGAAGAATCCACTCTTATGAAGAATCAGTCACATGATTACAAGTAGAATACAGAAAAAAAAATTATCCTTCTTACCTGGAATGTCTCACCCAAAAACTCTAGAAGATAAGTTTGATCAAGAACATAAACATTTAACAATTTTTTTAACATCGATATAACAATATTTACTAGTTCAAAATGTTCTGTTTTAAAAGCATGACATATGGAAAATGGAGATATAATATAGTAGGGGGGACACAAAGCAACTACCAAGAAGTGTGGCCGTAATAAAATATGCAGGTATCGATATTTGAAAAGTCATTAAGTAAACCTAATCTTTAAAGTATTATAGAAAAATAAATAAGAAGGGGTGATCAAGTTATATATGATAATTTGTAAAGTGGTGAGTGTATGAAGCAATGGCCAGGTTCAAGTTACGGCTGATTTAGAGGTGAAACACGAGAAAAGACATGTGGGATTCTGTTTTGGCCATCATTAATCTAAAGCGCACTATCACTAATTTCAAGTATTTAAAAATTTACTCTGGTTCCAATTATGTTGGGGTTTCAAGAAGTCTCATAAGTAATCCATGGGAGGTTTTATCAATAATTGAGTTTTACCAAACTTCTTAGAATTAGTTAGTGCTTTATAAAGTTGTAATAGTTTTATTTTTGGTCAAAGAGTTATAATAGTTTTGTATAAAAATTTGAAAGAGTTTTGAAGTTTTCAATAACTAGATGGACAGAGTTGATCCATAACTCAAGTTCACCTCCTAACACTCTAAATAAAGTCATATGGACATTACATAACTACATGAATCAAAATATGGTAGAAAAATCAATAATAGTGGTGTTAACCATTTGACGAGAATTAACACTTCCCTAATTTTTATCATAGATATAGAACAATATATATATTTTACCTATTAATTTAATAAGATATGTTTTTGTGAGTAAAAATGAATCAAGGCATCCTCTTTTTATGGGATTTTTTCATCTCATTTGAAGCAAATTAGCTGTGGTCAATGTGTGTAAAATAAATTGTAAATAGATTATATATATATATATTATCTAAATTACATATAATCCCCATAAAGATACTCTTGTCTTTCCAATCAAATAGCTTAATCAAAATCTTAGAGAGGCCATAATAAGATTACAAGAACTTTATAAGTCATTGAGTCTTAGCTTTTTGTTATCTAAAACAATTTGCATTGATTAAAACAAATACTTTAATTTTGTCACTTATTAGTGATAGTGAATTAATAAAAGAATATGTTATGTAACCAAATGGCCGACCAATGTATCTTGTTTGGTGGAATTTCACATTGTAATGTAAAGTTTGGTGATGTGATTCAACCATAAAAATTATTTTAATTTAATGGATAAATTGTTTATTAAAATGTATAATGCGACAATATCTTCTCCCTATAAATACTCATTCGAACAAGTGTCTTCCTCATCCAATCATATACCTTCCAAAGTTTTCTTCTATTCTTTAAAACTCATTCTCAAAACGAACATTTTCGAAAATTTCTTTTGGAAAGAATCTAAAACAAGTTCTTCAAAAGATTCATCGTATAAAAGGCTCACTATTTAGATCTTTTTAGTATCTGTAATTCAATTTCTCAAAAGAAAATGGAAAGCATAATGAAGTTGAAGAGGAAGGAGAAGAAATCACAAAGTAGAAGACTTGGGAATTATCTTAAACAACAAAAGGGAAGGATTTACATCATTAGAAGATGTGTAGTGATGCTACTTTGTTCACGTGATTAATTCTTTTATTCTTCAACTATAAACATTCGAACAAGATATGTAATGGTGTATATATAAGTGTTTGTTCATGAGAAGTGGTTAGATGATATCATGGTAATGCTAAAAATGTAGCTGGCTTTGTTTTGACTTGTTCGATATGTAAATATGTAGTGAAGTTGAACAATCATTAATGATCATTAATTATTAATCAAAGTTGATTAATTATTACTCTATCATAGTAGTGTTTATTGTTTTGATGCACATGACGTCTTTTACATTCATCTTCGTACAAACTCTCGTCGCATTGTTTAAGCATGCAGCCACAAAAATATGCATGATCATAAAGTGTATACTCTTGAGATAAAGTCTACGTAAATGAATATGCTATTAAATTATGAATAGAAAACAATAGTTCGTGATTAACAATTAAATATGTTGTCTAATTACTATTATGATTGATATTAATAATGTCAGCTCAAAGTATAGTTGGATTGATACAAAAATAAAAGTATAGTTTTGATAATCAATTTACAATTTGGGAAAGATTCGAAAAAGTATTACACTTTGATGTTGTCGTATTTGATTTTTGTTTTGTTTCGTCAACAACGGTTTATAATTACTAATAATAGTGTCGAATCAGATCTCTAGCATTACAAGCTAGAAAATCGACTCTAAAATTCAGAAATCTATGAATAAAGTGAAAAGAATAAACTAGTTAATCTTCTGAAGTCATCCAATGCATGAGACAAAATTGATTAGCGGACAACGACAATGTTTTTAAATCTTTAGAACCGATGTGTTGGTCAGATGCATTTGATGTCTTAAATCTTTAGAACTAACGCCAAATACAGGAGAACAAGTGATAGTGTTCTCTTTATAAATCCTAAGACACAAAATTTTTGAATCTTAAAATAAAAATATGGGCCTAAACTTAACTCTTACTAAATGGGCCGAAAATAGCTACAACGTATATTATTCAAAACGAAACAAAAAACCTGTAACGGATTATGCTTCGATTTGAGCAGAAGCAGGCAAAGATTTTTCTGCAGAACACTTATCAGGTTTCATGGAATTGAAGAGTTCTAGAACTTGTGCATTGCGACGAATATAGCTGGGGCATAGAGACAGCAAATCGTGAGCTTCACTATGTTTTGCGGACTTCAACATAGCTTCGAATACACGAAGCACCATTGATATTGATGGAAACTTCTTTGAAGCCACAGCCTTTAGAAAAGCATATGCCTCTGCACTTGTTCCACTGTTTGATAAGTAATCCAAAAACGGGTCCACAAAAGGAGGGAATCCATGATTCTTCATCATAGGTAGAAGACTCAAAGCTTCTTCAAATCCACCATCTCTTGCTTCCTTCTTCATTAATAGATTCCTTACCATAATCTTGTATGTACTGTGCCAAGGTTTCAGTTGATTTTGTTTCACTAGCTCAGTGAAGATCTGGTATGCATCTCTGGCTTGAAAACTATTGCAGTAAGCAAGTATCAATTTTTCGAATGCATAACCTGCATAAGAGACTCCTTCTTTGCTAATCATCTTTTTAAAACACTCTGAAGCTTCATTGAGATCTTTTGCATCACAATGTCCTTCAACTAAAGATGCCATCGCTTTATCATCTAGATAATTTCCAGAGGATTCCATGAAGTTTACAAGTTCGTTGGCTTCATCTTTCTTTCCCTTACGACTAAGTCCTGATGCAATTGCACTCTGCAGATCAGTACTGGGAACATAGCCACCTTCGTTCATCGCTTTCAATACCTCATTGCTTTGTCCAAACCTATCAACGCTTCTCAAAGACTTGAGTACATGCTGCAACATAGAATCTGGCATAACGTTGCCATTTCTGGTATAAGCTTTCAGAGTCCTAGAAAACAAATCCATGTCCAGTTTTTTGGCAGTGACAATTTTCTTGAGCAGTAAACTGCAGCAATGTGCGGTTGGTGTGTTGGTACCTGCCATTGCAAACTCAAACAATTCAACAGCTTCTGTAATCATTTTGGTCTGACAGAACCTTGCTGATACCCTAACATAAGTCTCCATTTCCATCTCGTAACCAGCACTCCTAAGTTCTTCTATAATATTCTGAAACCTATCAAGAAACTTCTCTTTCCCCAAAACCCTGGCCATAGCATTATACGTCTTCTCATCATGCTTAAAGTTGCCAGACTCATCAACCCACCTAAAGAACAACAAAGCTTTCCTCGGATCCACGTCAAGTTTTTCCAATATCATCTTCACAAGATCACTTCGAAACTTGAGTTTCAGATCCCTAAGCTGTTTCTCCACATCAGCACTCCACACTTCCTTCATCACAATCTTACACACCCTATTGCAAACCTTGTCCACCGAATTATCCATGGAACCTGAAGCAAAAAGCTCTTTAAGCTTCTCTAAATCACCTTCCAGTCCATCTTTCTGAAACTTCTCACCTACTTTGTCCCTAACATTAGCTGATACACCATGCCCTTTCTTCTTCATATCGTCAACCAACTTCCAGAATTCATCGACAAGTCCATTAACACCTAGAATACGCAGCATCGTGTTGTAACTTCTGGAAGAAAGTTTTCGAGGATAAGCCTCCATAACCCATTGGAAAATCCTTCCCGCAACA
Source organism: Lepidium sativum (assembly GCA_023374145.1). Lineage (NCBI taxonomy): Eukaryota > Viridiplantae > Streptophyta > Magnoliopsida > Brassicales > Brassicaceae > Lepidium > Lepidium sativum. The sequence goes on from JAKUCM010006239.1 coordinate 5,886, forward strand.
TCAGGGCTTGATTCAAGCGCCCTCAGAGTTTTTAACGCTAGTTCATGACTAACTACAACATCATTCGCATCCAACTCTTTCCTAATCTCCTCCTTATCATCTAATCTGCTAAAAACATCGATCACGATAGCCTCAGTAGAAGTATTCTGTTTAACCGCAGACTCAGATGAAAAGTTCCGGCTAACAAAGCTCATCAATAGCGGTGGTAAGTCAAGAACACACTGTCTTCCTTGCAAAGCTTCAACTCCAGAACGTTCATGGAGGAAAGAAGAGAAAGATTGAGTCAAATTAGAGATTACCTGAAACTGAGAGTAATTAGAAAGAAATGGACGGTGAGACGAACGGTAGCTTCGAAAAAGTAGCAACCGCCATTGATTCCTCATTTATTCCTTCAGTCTGGGTAACAAAAGCTCTACCTTTTGGCTTGCTCGTTCGATTTGGACTGAAAGTTTGGATTTTTATTCCAAACGAAACGATTGAGCAGGAATGGCGATAAAGCGGAAAAGTTTGGGGCTTTAGCCAAGATTTTACATGATCCGATTTGAGATGAAACCTCTGGATAAAAAGGAGGGTCCCAATATAGTTTTTTTCAGCTGTGCTCATCCAAAATACTTCAAATGAGATCCTAAATTCGGCATAATCTGTCTCGTCTTTTAAAAGTTTTCGTTTTTGTTCACAATTATGAATTATCTCGATGACCTGTCTTTTTGGTGATTTAAAAAGGAACTATAATAACCATAAAGCCATGTGTCCGCTGATTCTTAACTGCAAACAAACAAAAAAAATGAAACTTTTATAATTTCCCGAGTTGAACTGAGGTGAATGTTTAAAAAATCTCCACTTGTTAATTTGACAAACCTATGTTGATTTTGTCATAACCCTAATCTTGTAATTCATTCTCTGTGTTACCTCTATCGAGCTTATTGACAACCTCTACAATGACCGTCATGAATTTTGTCGTTGGTGAAATTGCGACGGAGTTGTTAAAGCATGCTATTCAGGTATCGGCAGAAGTACTACAGTGCAAAGACACCGCCGATAACATCATTGAGTTGATCAAGAACATTCAACCGACGATCATGGAGATTGAGTCCGGTGACGTGGAGCTGCCTGCTCATCGCCTAGCTCAAATCCGTATGATTTCGAAAACTCTGAAAAAGGGGAAGAAACTCACCGAAGAAGTTCGCAACTTCAGTCGATGGAATGTTGTTCGACAGGTACCTCTGGTTAAGAAAATGAAGAAGCTAGAAAAGCGACTCGCTTCTTTCTTCAAGTGTTCGATTTTGACCAACATCCTCGCTGATATTCATCATCTCCGGGCTAATTCTGAAGTCCGATTGGATCGGGTTGGCAAGAGCCTCGACAAGGTGAATGAGCAATTGGGTTCTATGAAAACTGAGGAAGAAAATAAGAGAGCGGATGCGATGAAGAAACCTGTCGTTATTGACTTTGCTAGTTGTCGGTACGACGGTATGAAAATATATGTGGTTGGATTGGAACAAGGCAAGTGTCAGGTGAAGAAGGTGCTGTTCGAAGGTCAAGGAGGGGTTTTAGGGATCACTGGAACGGCTGGTATAGGCAAAACCACTCTTGCCCGAGCGATTGAACGGGACGATGAAGTCCGATGTAAGTATTTATCTTCTTCTCCTGTTCTTGTTTTGGTAGCCCAATTCACCTGTTTAGAGGAATTTTAAGTATTTGTCTTCTTCTCGTGTCCAGTGTCTGATTCTATGTTTTGTTAATAGAGACAATACAATGTTCTTATTTTGATAACCGAATTCATCGCTTTAAAGGAGTTTTAGATTTTATGACTTTTGGTTAATGACTCCAGAGACCGTTTCTTCTATTTAGTGAGTTAGATAATCAGCTTCTACTATTGCTTTTTCTTCAGGTCATTTCGGTGACCAGATTCTGTTCCAGACAGTATCACAAAACCCGAAATTTGAGGAAATCAAGACTCGTATGTCGAGTTTTTTTTCTGGTTATGAAGCTGTAAATCCATACTATAATTTGAGGAACTCAGGACTCATATCTCCAAAGCTGGTGATTCTTGATGATGTTCGGACCAGGGAAGCGCTGAACCACTTGACGCCTTTTGAGATTCCTAATTGCACAACTCTTGCGGTCTCACGATTTGAACTAACGGAGCCTGAATCCACTTATGCCATGGAGTTACTAAATGAAGATGATGCAGTGTCTCTCCTATGTCACTCTGCATTCGGTCAGGAGTCTGTCCCTTATGGCTTCTGTGGAAACCTGGTTAAACAGGTAGTTTTAATGGTTTCTTCTCCAGTTAATACATGTGGAGTATTATATCCAAAGCTTTTCGATTCTCAGACTTTTCTATTCACAACAGGTTGCTAGTGAGTGTAAAGGTCTGCCTTTAACTCTCAAAACTACGGGAGCTTCACTAAGAGGCAAACCTGAAACAGATTGGGAAGAAGCATTGCAGAAGTTATCAAGGAGTGAAACCTTCTGACGAAACTCAGCAGACTGCTTCACCAAACCGAAATTAATTACAATGAATAGATGATTTACTTCTCATGTTAAGACTTCTCTGCAGATACAATTAAACTTCTCTGCCCCACAGGGGCCTCTATCCTCCACCTGAGATGGGGTGAGATTCGGGTCGAACCACTCACTCGACCCTTCATCCCCTCGGGCCAGAGCCATTAACTGGGCTTCCAAGCTCGGTCAATTGAGTCTCTCTATCATATACATAGTTGAAACGAAAATATCTTCTCTTTTGGTATACAAGTCTTATCCAAAATTCGATAGAATTAGAAAAATAACATATACATAAACTTGTGAAAGTGAATAAAAGGAAACAACATCAGAAAGTAGTGGAAATGAGAATTAAGACCCCAAATTTAGTGAACATATGTCTGAAGAGGGGAATTAATTAGAAAAGAAGTTGAAAGTAGTTAGTTGTTCTTGTTCATGCCAGTCTTGTCTTTCACGATATCTGCAGCTCCTTGTGCCTTCTCCTTCATTTGTTGTCCCGTCTGCAAAATTTACAGAGAGTTCATTGAATCATACACTTCTATTTTGGTTTTCTTCTGCAATGAACGAACCAAATTGATAATAGAAAGAATAGAACAGAACCTGTTGCATAGAGTCTTGAGCTGAAGCAGCAGCATCTTTGGCTTTGTCCATCATTCCACCTGCTTTCACCTGTATTCAGGAGCGGAGGTATTAGGAAGGGAGGGGTGTCATGTGACATCCATAGATTTCAATACTATATATATATATATATATTTATTTGATCATTTTCTTAAATTTTGGTTGACATCTATCAAATTCTAATTTAACTTTAATCCAATAAAAAAGTTACTTAGCCCAATATAAAATTAAAATTTAAACTCTGATATGTTTGCATTTTAGTCTATTTAGGAGCATTATTTATCACATTTAGCATACATATACATAATGTTTGCATCATTGTAAAGTATTTTTAGGTTCATTTGAACATTGTGCATTTGCATCGCATACATATTGCATTGGAGGTAATTCTAGGTACTTTGAAAGCATTATTTGGAGAATTTTGGACTTCGTGAAGACATTGAGATGAAACTATCAGCCTAGAAGACTTTATTGCGACTTGATGAGTTGTTTTTATCCATCATTGATGTTCTTGAAAAAGTACACACCACCAAAATACGGCAAACATATGGTCTTCTCAAATATTTCTATATTGTTGATTTTGTTTTTTGATCTAAAGTAAATGATGATTATGTGGGAGTCGGTGACAACTTATCAAAAACTTTACAAAGATGAGACCAATATATCTTGATTACTATTTCATTGGTGAAATCTACTAAGATACAGGTGATAAGTTTAGAAATGATAGATGTGACAATTTTCTTGCTAAATTTTTGTTTTTTAGTGAGCAAAATTAAACAAAAATTCTTAATATGGATGAAGAATTTGTTGAATCAAAAAGACCAACCTAACCAAGAATGTTTCTGCGTTGTCTTAGACATGCAACTTCAACAGTTTAATTATCATTTTAATAAAGTAAATTCAGAACTACTTTTGATGACAACCTTAAATCCAACAATTTGATAAGTTAAGATTAATATAACTAATTTTATATAGATGGCTTTAGTTTTGTAGAGTGTAAATCTCTTGATTAACATCCTCATATCTATTTTGATAATCTGCAACAAGATGAAAAATTTGCTAGTCTCACAAGTCTTAGTGATCTTGTTCGTGTTGTGGTGGAGAAAAAAAATATATATCTCACCCTTTAGTTTATCAACTTTTAAAGTTGGTTCTAATTCCATCATTTTCGACTACAACTGTTGAAAGATGGTTTTCTACAATAAATATTGTAGAGACTTATTTGCGTAATCGTATTGGTGATACATTTTTTTAATGATTGGCTAGTTAATTTATTGAAAAACAAGTACTTGACAATGTAACTAATGAAACAACAATACACAATTTCGAGTAAGATATATATTTAATATAGCTATTTGTATTGACACTTTTTAAAAAATTAAATTTATCTAATTTTGATAAAAAAATATTTTGATCCTATAGATCAAGCCACTGTCTGTATTCAGATATTATCACACGAATATTAGTAAACCAACTAACCTCCGAAATGGCTTAAGTAGTGTAAGAATCAAGAGAAAGAGACCTTAGTCTGTCCAGTGGCTTGACCGGCTTGGTAGCTTGCGTTTTGCTTATTGTCCATATTCTCTTATTCTTGTTTTGCTTAATTGTTTTTGATTGATTGTTGTGAATAGATGATGGAACTATTTTGGGGTTTTGGACTGCTTTTATAGCCCAAAAGGACGTGCTTGTGAGTCTACACGTATGGAGGACACGTGCCCTGGTCCGAGAAACTTACTAGCGTCGGTAGCCACGTGTTGCATTATAGTTTGACCAGAAACATGAAAGGCTTCTCCTCTACGTACGTGTTTTTTTTTAAATCCATTTTTGATCCGAAACGACACGAGTTTTGAGTTTTGACCCTTAGGCTTTGTATCAGCCAAACGAACTACTCTCTGTTGGAGTAAAATTGTATTGTTCTTCTATTCATCAAACCAAGTCGTGATCAATTTCGTTTGGTCAAGTTCGTTTTAAATTGTTTGCCAAATTTGTAACACCTCTTCACAAATTATCGACCCCTCTCCTGCAAGCAGAGTAATGGGCTTTTATAACGGGCTTTAATGAGAGTTGAACCTCACTTTTAGGCCAATTAAAAAACAATTATCAAATTTTCATAGTCCTGAATTTTGAGATGCGATGATAATATAACTGTAATCTTGTTATTTTTATGAAAGATAAACAAATATAATAATGATCAATACTATAACATTCATCATTAAAATAATAACACCTTAGTCACAGGTATATCAAATTCATAAAGCAGAAAACACACACTTAGCTAGTGAAGGAGACAAGCTCAACTTCACAAAAGCCCCTTATTATTCATTAAACACTTAAAAACAAAAGAGAGCAAAAACGAAAATAGTTTGTAAGATAGAAATCTGCTAGTTTCCCTCGTCCTTCTCGTCCTCGCTGCTGCAGCTACTGCTGCTGTTGCTCCAGTTACACTTCAAAGTAGATATAGGCGATCCACAGTATTTGCCAAGCTTCTCAAACGTCTGATACATAACTGTTCCACTCTCTTCTCCTAGAGACTCAAATGTTCTCTCTCTGCATCCATAGTCTTCCAAGTCTACAGTTATCTCTGGTTTGTACGCATTTACTCCAATGCTCGAGTGCACGGCCACGGAGAATTGCTGGGGCTCAAAGCAAGACAGAACTCTTGTCACCAGCTGGCTCAAGTCCATAGTGTTGAAGTCGTAACCCACGGCTTCAAAGCTTGCATAGCTAAACCCATCTTCAGGGGTCACATGAATAGTGGAGATTGCATCTCCTTCAATGGAGTTCATAGAGTAGCCACAGGGCTCGAACTCAAAGTCGCAGATCTGGGACTTGGGAAGGATCTTTCGGATTCCAGAGTTGTCAGTCATTGATCCAGTCTTGTCTGCTTCATTTTTGTAGAAGACAGAGGCTTTCTCTCTGTCTAGACCAGTCATGCACATTTCGAGCGTGTAGACATTGTTGTTGCAGTTTCTGGAGTCCTGGGCAGAGGCAGCATAGACATGCCATTTCTTAGTCTCATCATCACTTCCCATCAAGTAGGCTACGCTGTTCAAGCCCAGCTTAGCAAAGTGTCCATCAAGAACAGAGACTTCTTCAGAGAAGCTCCGGTGAGGAAAAGGCTGGCCTCCAGGGCAGAGGAAGGAGCCGCGAGTGTACTTAACAGACTTGACACTCAGAGAGAGCTCACCAGCCAGCTTTAGAAGTGGTGGGATAGAGAGAAGGAGCTTCGTAGTACCGCAAGTCTTAATGATGACTTTGTAGGGGTAAACAAAGAAGCTGGACTCAGAGAGTACGTAAGAGTCCAATTGATCGTTGGAGAGAGATGAAACGATCGTGCATGCAGCAGGAGTGAGAATTTCATCAAGCTGGGACTTGGTAAGAGCACGGAGTCCCAGGCCCTTGGAGTCTTCAAAGATGCTTGGCTCAAAGAAAGTTACTTCGAGACGCTTCTCGTAACCTTCGAAACCGATTGCAGATAAGGCCATTTCGCCTTGTTGTGTGAGCGACAGTAGTTGTTGTAGGAGGAAAGAACGATTGGATTCGGGAACCAGCAGAAACGGGGCTTTGACAAAAGAAAATTATAAACTGGAAAGTAAAGATAGCTATAACTATATTGAGAACTCGGTGCAAGCTACAACTCAGGATGGCCTCTTCGCGCACTGCAACAAGAATTATAACACATTGTTAAGAGACAAAACATACGTTTGGACAAAACAGAAACAGCATTATAGAGGAAACTCACGTTTGAGTAAACAGAAGATTTGAATTTCTTGATTCCACCGTTTGGACGAACGTCTTCAATGCTGTAACCTAGGGGTGCTTCATAAAATAAGGAACTACTACTGCTAGACTTCTTTTTACCACCTTTCGACTCCATCATAATCTCATTCACGCTGTAAACAGATCAAAAGAAAGATTAGATAAAAAATAGATACCAAGTACGTATACAAAAGATCACAATGTTTATTCATACTCACAAAAACCATTCTATGTTGAAACGTTCAAACTTCAATTACAGATCTTGAATGATGATTACAAGCCAATTATTAAAGCAAAATTCGGTTTAGCAGACAGTTTCATCAGATCTATAACTATTAACATAGATTACCACTAGTCTATAAACCGAAACGTAAGATGTTTTTCAATCTATATACGTAACAAAACTTAAATCCATTTATCAATACAAAACCGTGCATGTATATCTCCCTTTATTAGAACAATGAACCTACCTATAAAGATATCGGATCTAATCATCTTCTAATGAATCAATCAAAGAACGAGTTCAATCGTGAGAGAAACTTACATATATACGAAGATAAATCCAAATCACGAATTATGGATCCTTTTCCCAGAAACCCCCTTTTCCAGATATCAAACGAAACCCTCAAACCTGAAAAAGGATAAGAACGGAATTCATAGATTAGAAAACCATACACCTCAAGGAAAACATCAATCACGAAAGAAATAAACAGGATAAGAACAAGTAGATCTACGAACGAAGAAAACAAAACGAGAAAAAATTGTAAGAATGTGGATCTGTAACCAAAAGGAACTCACCAGATTATGAAGATTCAGGAAACCGCACTTTGAACAATTTCGAAGAGAGAAATAGGAAAACCCTAATTTGAGAGAACGTTGATGATGATTTGGTAATGATGAAGCAATGAGATGCGTTCGTGAGGAGAAAAGAAAGGTAGAATGAGTTACTTCATATAAGCAACTAGGGTAACGCCTCATGAAATGACGTATTTACCCTTACAAATTGGCTTTACAACGCGTTAAAACTCACCTGAACCTTTGATTTTATTTATTTTTACCAATTTGCCCTTTTTAATTTTACGTTGAGAAACGTTAGGTGAGAGAATCACGATTCCTGACCGTAGAAAAATAGCAAAACATTCTAATAATAATTATTTATTTTAAATGGTTTTGTTCTCTTTTGCCGCAACAATTATTTTATATATTATTTAGACATTATCTTCGACAGAACAAAAAAATAACGAGACGGGTCTCTCTCTCTC